>JAVTVY010051745.1:0-25592 GCA_036873755.1 Hanleya hanleyi | reverse complement strand
AACTGCGGACTAGTTCTCACAATCTGGAAATCGAATATGGGCGTTCAAAGAAAATACCCCATCCACAGAGACTGTGTAAGATATGCGGACTACAGGAAATAGAAGATGAACTACATTTTCTTTGTGTTTGCCCATCCCTGCAACCACAACGAGAGAAACTTTTCCATAAATTACTCCAATTTTACCCAGACTTCCTCTCTTATAACAACAACAAGAAATTACTAACCATACTCAATGGCAAGAATGAAGCCATTCCCATTTCAGGACAACTCTGCCATGTACTTTTGAATGAAAGGGCGAAAATGCTATCCAGACCCCCTGCCAACAGACCCCCTATTCCAAATAGGCAGACCCATACTTGATACACTGAGGTCTACTCCATTTATTTGTATTCAAACAAGCAACATGTCACTTATTATTCCTACCCACGTACTGGTATCAAAACAACCTGTCAATGTTGATATACCTACTCATTTATTTGTATCAAAACAACCTATCAATGTTGATTTGTTGAGTGTTGATATTCTTACCCATTTATTGGTATCGAAACAACCTGTAAATGATGATATTCCTACCCATTTACTGATATCTACACAACCCGTCAATGTTGATATTCCTACCCATATATTTGGTACACAATCAAACCTGTCAATGTTGATATGTTGTGTGTTGATATTCCTACTCATTTATTTGTATCAAAACAACCTAAAAAGGATTATTCCTACCCATTTATTGGTATCAAAACAACTTGTCACTATTGATATCCTACCCACTTTCACTGTTTGTATTCTCTCATTTAGTTGTTGGAGTTGTCTCCACAGGTTATGGTTTGGGAGTTGTCTCCCAGGTTATGGTTTGGGAGTTGTCTCCCATGATTTCTAGTCATGTTCTTTGGGAGTTGTCTCCCCTTGATCCATGCCTTCAGTGCAGAGATCGCAATAAAGTTGAATTGAATTGAATTGAATTGACTCACGGTAAAAAGTGGCTACCTTTTTTTACGCGCGGTGACAGAAATTTCGTGGGCTTTAATGTTGAATAAAGGTCCTTGAATAAATGTGTAATTTCCTGCGTACTTGAATAGTGGAGCGAGGAAGAGGTATGTCAGAGTGGCTTGGCCTTATGGGAGGCAGTTTTGCCGATGTGAACATGTCCTAGGAGGGAGAAAGAGGCTTCTGAAGACGATGATGATTCCACGAAATTTCCAAAAGACTGGGGACTTGGTAAGTATCCCACAATGCACCATCAAACCGCGGGACATAAATTTTAACGTGGGCAAGACATTATTGTAAATGCGTGGCCGTATGGCAAATAAATGCCCAGTGGTCTGTCCAAGGCTTAACTGAACAAAAAAAAACCCCAAAAAACAAACAAACTAATTCATACATGTAGATCAGCACAAGCGGTTGATATGGATGGCCTTGTCATATCTGATATACATTCATATATTATATGTGCTAACAGGTTGGGGAATACATGTACATGTAGGCTAGCCTGCTACATAGTACAGGTGTC
This sequence comes from Hanleya hanleyi, assembly GCA_036873755.1. Lineage (NCBI taxonomy): Eukaryota > Metazoa > Mollusca > Polyplacophora > Lepidopleurida > Hanleyidae > Hanleya > Hanleya hanleyi. The sequence continues at coordinate 24,080 of JAVTVY010051745.1, read as the reverse complement.
GGAACAGTTATCGGACATTGTCAGTTATCGGACACGCATCTCGTGCGTGTACACGTGTTGTGCTCATGATGACAATGCAATAATATAATAATATGTCGGAACAAAGGCGAGATTTATTTTTAATTGTATATGCAAAATATAGAATTATAGATAGCCATGAAAGTAAAAAAATTTAAACTAACTTTTTTGTTTTCATCAAAATTCGAAATTTCTCGTGTTGTGGCGGGGGTGCGAAATTCGATCTACCACCTTGTCTAATTCCCGATCTCTCAAGAAAATACATATAGAAATTGAACAACGATCATATCATCTGAAGCGACAGAACTCCAGCTAATGATGCATGCACAAAACTTGAAAATACAGTGCACTTCAACGTCAATTTTTTGTTCAGGATGGGTGTCCGATAACTGGTACTGTCCACGGCGGGAACTGAGCTGAAAAGTCGAGTTAAAGATAGCTTGCGCACGTGCAGAAGGGAGTGACGTCATTGATGGAATTCATAATGGAAGAAAGCTGACAAGCTTGAGTCATAGTGTCAGTTTTCATGTCATTTCGAGAAGTACTTTTTTATATATTCCAAATAAACCTTGAAAAATGGTCGGACACCCGTAAGACTGTAGATCCATATAATTGGACCTGCATTGACGTGGAGGCTGAACTCGGACCTGTGTCAAGTTTAAGTATTTATTGCACAAACAAGATTCAATGACCTCCAGTGACGCAAGGTGATGAGTAAAGCTTACATCTGGGAGCATTGCCTCAAATAGATTGGACCAATCACATCAGGAGTCACTGCTTGATCACTCGAGGTAACTGAACACGCTCCATATTACAAGGGTGTCAGAATCCTATTAGCGAGTTTGCACATCATCTGATTTTAATGAGATTGAGCAGATATTGAAACATTGATTCAAACATGATCATGCAGCCCTGCATATAGTATACACTCATGCAGGGGTAGAAATTGGCACTTGCACTGAACAGGACATTTGGAGAAAGTGTCCTGCTAACTATATAAAACAGCAGCAACTACCATGAAAAATTGCCGGACATCAGCAATTTTTAGCCGGACATGTCCTGCATGTAATATAATGCGAATTTTGACCCCTGCTCATGGCTATTACATTCTCCATGTATTTTTCTCAAATCTTTCGCAGAACTGGAGTTGTTAATGCTTTGATTGCATGGATACTATGACTATGTACATGTATGTGCATCAATTGGGCTTAAGACACTTTCAGTTTTCAATTATTTATACTTGTGTGATGGATTTACCTTTCCCAGGCCGTGCTCTTTCAGGTTTATTCTTCATTCTCCTTGAGCACCACACATGTACATGCAGTTCTCATAAGTCAGATTTTAGGCGAGTGATACCATCCCAATGGGATATATGCGTATCAAAACTGGGAAATGCTTATTATATTAATGGGTTCAAAATACCCGATTCAACTTATTATTATAATTGAGGTATCCTTGTACGGTATCAGTATTAAACCTCTGATAATACCTCAATCAGTGTATACACAGATCTGAGAAGGCTGGAGACCAGCGCTAACTGAATATGGCTACAACAGTTGTCACATATTACGATGCTTTAATATGTGTATAATGTGGTAAATACAGATTTTGCGATCTCAAATACAGTCACAGATATTTCCAAAGTCTGTATGGTCACAATTTGAAAATTACTATGAGCATATTATCCATAATATCATTATTCATTATTTATTTATTTTTTCAAAACATTTATTTCATATATACTATAGCCACTCTATCACTATTCATCTGTGCCATTGGCATGACTGGGTACAGTAATTCCCCTAATAATTCAATCACAGGCATGACAGGAAGTTCACTTTTCAACTTTGTTATTCAAACACAGAGAATAGGTAACATTCCCATTCTTCATTCAAATTGAAGAAAAGTCATATAATGACAAAATATGACACCTTGTAGATGATGCCATGAAGAATATTTTCAGATATAAGTCATTTTTGTTGCACTTCCGGTGATCGAATTATTAGGGGAATTTGCTCCTTGGCTTCTTCTGCTCAAACTCTGTTAAGTTTTGGAACTATATCGACTTCGGGTATACAACAAATTTTAAGGATGCGGTGCGCCTGGTCAGTTCATCCGAATCCTTTCATCGGCAAAATAAAGAGAACCGTTGACATTAGAACCTTGATTTTTGGCATGAAGCTGCATTAGGGAACTGTTACCAGCAAGTTCTGAGCTGACTAACTTTTGATGAAATTTGACCTAATTCGCGTATACAGCAAATTTTAAGGATGCGGTGCGCCTGGTCGAGGGCCGTTTTTTTTTCGCAGAGAAGGAAACAAAGAAATTAATTTTGAGATAGATTTGATGATAAAATCTATTGAATTATTGCTCTTATATTTTCCTTCGAAGTAGGCTCTCATTTGCAAATTGTCCGGTAATCATGGTAATGAGTGAGTGAGTCAGTTCATCCGAATCCTTTCATCGGCAAAATAAGGAGAACCGTTGACATTAGAACCTTGATTTTTGGCATGAAGGTGCATTAGGGAACTGTTACCAGCAAGTTCTGAGCTGACTACATTTTGATGAAATTTGACATACTTAGATGACCTATAACATTACGCTTGGACCCCCAAGTCATCTTCCTCACCCTATACTTCGTAGGTCATGTGACGTTAGTCACACTACTCATACGATTATTAATAGTTATGTGATAAACAGAATCTTACACTCGTGTCAATTTAATATGAAAGTTATGACACTTGTGGAGTAAGTTTTATATTTAGTAGCCACTTGTGCAAAATCCTCTATTTATCGAACCCCTCCATTTGCAACTAAGTCAATGACTATGAAACTTCAATCAATTTTCGGGGTAAAAATGTTTTTTAATACTTTTCCTACGAAGTAGGCTACCATCTGCAAATTGTCCAGTAGTCAGTGAGTGAGTCCATCCGAGACCGTTCGTCCGCAAAATAAGGAGAACCGTTGACATTAGAATCTTGATTTTTTGCATGAAGGTGCATTAGGGGACTGTTACCAGCAAGTTCTGAGCTGGTGATTTTGATAAAAATCACTCGTGATTCTGACTTGGGCCGTGCTCATCTTAATATAGGCAGGATTTCAACTTGGGGTGGAGGGATTTCCAAGAGCCCAGTGCATGTCAGAGCCCTAATGCCTACCCTACATCGTAGGTCCTGTGACGTTAGTCACACTGCCATGTGATTACCCTCTAAATTCATAAATGGATTCTGTATGATCACTAATGATAATCATCATGCCTAGGCATGGTTCATCTGACAAAACTGTACCATCACAAAGAGTGGGTCTATCCTAGTAAAAAACAATTAGTTTTAGAAATTCCAAATCACATTCAAGACCCCATGACCTCTCTGAATATGCCCACCAGGCAATGTGTTGAATATTTCATCGCCTTGTTTGTTTTGCCCAAGTGACATTCCCCTCTGGGAAGAAATAAGGGAATTTAATCTCACAGGATGTTCATTCAGGTCGACAGTCACTGTTAAGCAAGCAAAGCAACCTTGTCACTGTCACAGCACATCTGAATGTGTAAACATAGGGCATATAATTTGATCCTAAGTCAAGCGCTAATATCCAAGATGGCCACCATTACTATGGCAACCACAATATCTTTGTGCGAATTATTATTATTATTTTATTTTTTTATATTTGATCATTCTACTTCTGACGTGTCCGACTGCATTAAGGAGGTGTACTTAACCATTGTTTCATTGAAATGTTTCTACACTGTTTCAGATGGTTGAACTGCCTCCTGGAAGCAGTGTATGTGTATACCAGGACCAGTACCACCAGGCCATGAACAAATTCAATATATCTTTTTGGAGAATGACACAGTCAACATCAGATATGTCAGAGACCAACACCACTCCTGGGACCTGATGGAAGAGATACTTGATGAACACACTCCTCCCTTGATGATATGGCTATGAGAAACTACCAGCACAAAACAGTAACATCATAGGAGCAATAATGGGTGAGCAAAACATCACAATCTGAACTCCCATACTAAAGTTTCCGAGCACCAGATAAATGTCAGATACATTAAAGTTGCAGAGAGTTAAGTATATTCATGAAATACATAGTTCTGTTTCCATGTTTTCAGTTATAAAGTGGTTGTCCCATCATTTTGAGGACATTCAGCAAATAGTATATCGATGTGAATTGTTTATTAGCTAAGATTAACTATTAGAAAATACATCCATTATTAATACCTCGTTTGAAATCACATTTTAATGAGAAGGGCTGCCTAAAGACTTGTAAATCAGAAATCAGTTTCTTACAATGTTTTTTATCCATTTCAGCTTCCTGTACAACACAATTGAAAGCACAGCTTCTGTGATCAACTGGGAATGGGATTGAAGAGCTGCAGAGGACCCGTGGTGATCATTGCTTGATTCACTTCCTCTCTACCATGTCTACATGAACTCGCTTGTCAGAGATCATCTAACATAAGCTGCAATTCACTGTCAAATATCTAAAGAATATTTATTGAGATCAGAGTTTAGGTGAGAACGTATGGTCCTGCTTTTATGTAAAAATCACATGACTAACTGTAACGTGAAGAATAGTCTGTTTGGATACAAGCGCAAAGGACTGTAAATAAGAAAGCACTGACAAACCACAGAATTACTGAATGATTGGGATGTTTATGTTACTGTAAAAATGATTTAATAGTGCTCATGTGATTAAGTGAGAATGTGTGTTCCATGATCTGTCTGGATACAACAGCCAAGGACTACACAAGATTAGAAAACATTGACAAACCACAGACTAAAGAAATGATCAGGATGTTGCTGTATGTTTCAATTGTGTCGAGGTGAGAATGTGCGGTCCATCTTTTATGTAAAAACCACCCGATTGGGAGAACAATAGTCTGTGCGGAGACAACCAAGGACTGTCAACAAGAAAGCATTGTCAAATTATAGACTGTTGGTGGGGGTAAAGAAATGAGCGGTATATATATATAATGCTGCATCATATATATATCATGCTATTGAAAATATAATATACAGTTTTAGCTCATGCTCTACATTATGTGTAGCATTTTTCTCTATATCATACTGTATATGTTTTAATATTGCTAAACACTTAAAGGTTATACAAAATGGTCTCAAAATCTGCTACCTTTTTGTGCTAAATTGTTGTAGAGGTGATTATATGGACTTGTTTTACATTTTTGTATGTTTTCAAACTGCCCAAGGTTGGAAATAGCAGCAGTAAAGTGCGACAATTTCATGCCTCTTTCAAAACGGCGAAAGCTGTGACCGCTTGACCTGTGACGTCACAACCTGATTATGATCTTGCTCAAATGCCTGTTGTGACGTCCAAATGTCACCGACATCACACTAGAACTCCCACAGTTGGGTAAATCTTTCGTAACAACGCCCGACGTCATAGACTATGACGTTTACGGGCAATCGTAATCAGGTTGTGACGTCGTGCACCAGAGGTCATGGCTCCAATACGTTTTCCCCCACATGTGTGCTATTCGTGTCCTAAAACCCACTTCGACGACATTATTCAAGAAAAAAATACTAATTTGTTGTTTGGAACATTACTGGGTATGTTTTAATGCAAGGTAGTATAGAGTCATTTGGTATAACCTTTAATGTATGGAAGAATGACCATTGTATGTCTAAAAATAAAACTGAAGTATTTTTCTGAAAACAATCAGATTTATTGATATTTATGGTCTGCTACTTTTGCTACTCGAGAACTATTAAACCATTCGATCTCGAACTAGAAAAATGTCTTGACATCGGTGAGAGGACGATTGGGATTGCTTTTCAGTTACCTGTGTGATCCAAGATGGCCGTCATCAATTACCTTGGATTGTCAGCAGCTGAATCTTGACACATTCGTGTCCGACAAATAACTTGAGAACTATTCAAACTTCGAGAGCATCTTAACATAGGTGAGAGGATGGTTGGGATTGCTTTTCAGTTACCTGCGTAATCCAAGATGGCCACCATCAGCCATCTTGGATTTCAGCAGTTTGATCTTGTCCAGACATTAACTCAAGAACGATTGAATCCATCGACTTCAAACTTGGAGAGTGTCTTGACATCGGTGAGAGGACGTGGGATTGCTTTTCAGTTACCTGCATAATCCAAGATGGCCACTAGTCGCCATCTTGAATTCAGTTACCTGTGTAATCCAAGATGGCTGCCACCAATCATCTTGCATTGTCAGCAGTTGGATCGTTACACATTTCTTGTCCGACCAACAACCTGAGAACTATTGAACTGATCAACTTTAAACATGGAGAGTCAATTGACATCATGCAGTGAGAGGAGAGTTGAGGTTGCTTTTCAGTTACCTGATTTTAAGCACTGATCTTGTCCGGGCAATAACTTGAGACTGCTTGGACTGATCGGCTTCAAATTCGGGGAGTGGCTTGACATCGGTGAGACAACGGTTAGGAATGCTTCTCAGTTACCTGTATAATCCAAGATGGCCGCTATCACCCATCTTGCATTGTCAGCAGTTGGTTCTTTACACATTTCCTGTTTGACTAATAACACGAGAATGGTTCAACTGATCGACTTCAAACTTGGAGAGTGTCTTGACATTGGTGGGAGGATAGTTGAGATTGCTTTTCAGTTACCTATGTAATACAAGATAACTGCCAGCTGTCTTGGATTTTCAGTAGTTGAATCTTGTCCGGGCAAAAAATCAGCTGATCGATATGAGATATCAACGATCAAATAAAAATGGACCATAGATGTCCATATTCCCCGCAGCAGCAGCACCAGTTATGGTGGATGCTGCTTGTGCAGGTGCGGTGGAGCGACTTGAATGTTGGGGGGGGGGGGGCCAGACAGGGTGGGACAGGGAAGGGGTGTCCCCCTTCCTCCGACGGGGGGGGGGAGGGAGTCGAAAATCTCCCCCGAATTTTTTTGGAACTTTAGACTTGATTTAACGCACTTTGGCGCTTCTGAGAACTTTGGAAGGGATAGCATATCTCGCAATAAAAAGCTGAAAAAAAAAAATCCAATCGGTGTTCTTCAATGAAATTTCCCTCGCGTTGGTTCGAAAATAATATTCGCCGATTATATCTGTCAACTATACCCACCCACCCAAGTGAAAAACAACTTTAGACCATTGCAAATATTCAACGAATAAGGATATAGTGTTCCGGCATACACACAAGGAAGTCATCTTCACACAATTATTATTTTATTTTCCTCCAGGCGTAGATACTGTTATGCCATCGATCGTTTAGTAATTCAAGAATTATATGTATACAACACAAACTATTGATGGACCTTGTGCTCTTCGTTGATTAGACAGAACCAATTTCATGGAGAAGTTGAGACATGATCGCATATGTTTCAAATGTAAACACGGTCAATACTTGGGGCTTCTGAATATGTGATCGGGGGGACGGGACTCCCCCGGACAATTTCAGACGGTTCTCTACACATATCTGACCCATTTCAAGGCATGTCAGTTATAATTCGGGGGGGGGGGGGGGGCAAAGTGGTCCTTGGCTCCCGCTCTTTTCATATTGGGGGGGGGGGGGAAGGGCCCAGATGTAGTGCATGCTATATGAGTATATCAGTTAACATCTGATCTAGGCCTACACACTAAGTAGGCATAATTGCAGCATGATGTGATACATGTCGACATTGTACCAGTATTCAGTGTATCGGTATTCAAGTACAGAGGAAGGTTTTTTTTCAACTACATGTAGTCCAGTACCCGGTACATGTACATTAGCAGGAATAAACCTGAAATAACATTTTCAATTGGGGCAAGTCGAATTACCAATGAAAACTGTTGTCCAAATATTGATATCAAACTCCGACTCCGTCTTGGGGCCAATGCATTGACAAATAACTATAGCCACCATAAAAGACTGCATTCTTTTGGATTATGGACGCGGATATTCTCTAATGGATGACGACTGAATTATGGATGACGGACTAGACGCTTCTAATTTCATCACTCTTGTGCGTAATTTCACTAAATTAAAGCAGTACCGGTACAACATTGTTTCGAAGCTGTCCGGTCATATTCCGATATGTACCGTACACAAAATCATGACAGTGCATGGCCGTAGACAAGAGGGGGCATGGGGGGGCTATTGCAAGACAAAAAAAAATAGGCATGTATTTGTGAAATACATACCCAATGCGTGTTTGTCAAAGGGTAAAGTGGTCAAGCAGAGGAATCAAGGAATGTTTATGCATATAAATTTCCTTCAAAATGTACAAAACACATATTCCTTCCAAAAACACAACCTGGATGTGTCGCTGAGCTAATTAGTTTGCACAAGGTATTTTTTGTGTTGACCAAGTTTGAGGTTTAATAACTCTGGAAAGAAAATACCCACACACAAAACAAGAAAAGAAAAAAAAAACTGGTTAAAACGTGTGCGTTTTAATGTTGAGTTTTATTCACTGGAAAAGGCCGAGAACGCATCTCCGGCCATCTGGAATCCTGGAGCTTCGGGGGCCGCCTGGCGGCCCCTGGACCCTCGCCTTATTGTGCTGTGATAGTATAGCCCCCCCAAATCTGAAAACTTGTCTACGGCCTTGCAGTGAGGGGCCTACCATTCAAAACCAGCCTACACTTTCCTGCAGACTCCGTGGGTTGCAACAATATACACATAAAGGGTTTTTTCTGGGAAAGATTTATAGTAATAACCCTTTGGAAGGCGTTTTATTTGTCAGAAATGGCAGAACATTTCTATGGCTGTCTAGAACCCCAGAGCTACCCTCGTCTACAGTAGTATACTTACGGCATAATTTACGCAGCGCAGTTGCATGATGCAGACAATGTTTGCTCGCAAATTTTAGCAAATTATACATACCGGGTAACGGTACTGTATATTTTACCCATAGGGGCCTTAAGCATGATGTCATGCAATCTCGACTGCAGTGCTAATTACACATCACTGCATAAACAAAATAATTAACATGTACCAATATATGATCGGTACCGTACATGTAATATTCATTTTTGTATCGCTTCATGATTTAAGCTATTAAATTTCAATAGTAGCCTACCCTAAATTGTTTGTGTCGCCATGGTAGCTAAAATACCAGAAGTTCATTAATTAATAATTAGTAATTAATGAACTTGTGAAAATACCAATACCTGTATACTACTAATACTAGTTAATACTACTGTTATGTTTACGGTGCCTGCCTTTGACCAGCTGTGGCATATCTGTGCAAATAGATGATTCTGATGATGTATGACAACTTTTGCTGAGAATTATTGGCATTGGATATTATGCCACTTCTGAGGAAAAACATACATATAGTCTGGCCAATTTTGAACATATCTGAAATTCATTCTGAGTAGCTACCTTAATTTAAATATACAGACTGTATATTTTAGCTGTGGGTTTTGTTTCTCCCTTTTTCCAACCAAGGGGGGGGGGAGGCTTTTTTTTCTACTTCTGTAGTCCGTTTGGAACAAAACTTACAGACTGAGATTCGGTTATTAAGTGAAATAATACGAATACTGGTAAGAATTCTGGCGCTATGCAGTCTACATGATGTACGGTCGAACCACTCAAACCCTAAACTCATTCATACAGCTCCATTGCGTGAATGGCCACGGAATATGGCACATCGATGATCTAGTGCCACACAACTGCACATATATAAAACATTTATATATAGTTGAAAGGCAGCTATAAATATGTTCTCAACTATTCCTGATAACATTATTGTCCAGGTAGAAGATAAGTATTTGAGGGGCATTCAGGTTATTTCGTTTATTTAACCAAATTATATCTGAACTGGAGGCGGTCGCCATGTTTTGTTCTTCTGCTCAATGACGTCATCGGCTAACAAGGGGAATCCCCAGCAGCCGGTCGCACAGGATGGCGAGAGGCGAGAAGCCGTCCTTGAGTTACTTGAGTGGGAAGTTCAATTCAATTTCATGGTTATTCACTGTAAATTCACAGTAAAGGCAAATTACTGTAAAATGTACAGATTTATTCTATCATTTCGATCTGATTATATCTTTTGCCCATGTTTCAAAGGAATAGTATTCACCAACAATTTGAAAGAAATTACATGGCATGGTGCCTTAGTATCTAATTGGATCACCAGCATTTTACATTCAACGAATGTTTAATGACAATATTTACTTGTTTTATATTTCCTAAATTAGTTATTTCGGCAGTTTATACGAAATGAGGGCTATGTTTGATTTGCAGTTATTACATGTACAAGAAAACAAGTCCGACTAAGATAATTTGAATGCCACGAGATTTTGCGACACTGGTCGGGTAGAAAAGAAAAAATCATTAATCAGTATTTGTGTTCCTAGTTTTCATGCCAACTAGATGTTACCAACATTTGTTGCGCATTTTTACTGCAGGGGCAAGACTCAGGAATATTTCATGCGAAAGAGAGTGTAGGTTTCAAAGAAGTATAAACAGAAAATAGCATAGATATCTTCTCTCAAATTAGGCCATATAGGTTTATTGGGTGTCAACACTGTTACGGCATCAAATTCCATTGATTTTGTCCAACAGACGTCAGCGGTGAGTCACAACGTGAAAATCACCGATACGGAGGTTGAACCCCATCCTAAACAGAAAAATCGGATATACATGTACTATGCGAGGATATGGTTGTTCCTTCACATACATCCGAGTCAGGATATAGTTTATGGAACAGAAAAGTAGAATGGCCACCATTGGAATCGCTATATCCCTCAGTTTCTCTACCGCTCCAGAGTTGTACATTCCTTAAACATTAATTGTTTCCGTTTCGTTGAAATACTTAGATTGTGTTACCAGCAGACAGTCCAGTCCGTGATGGTTTATATAGAAATACTGGTATTTATACGGAATTTATTCACATATAACACAAACTCTCGAAAATGAGAAACACTACCGGTATTTATTACATGGAAGTGATACATAGTCTGAATGCTGTTGTGACAGCCGACATCACCTATGCCGACACTAAAGATAGTCTGTCTTTCAGGCATTAAGACGGTCCGAAATTTGGCCGGACACGTGTGGATGGGAAAAGTTTGATTATAGATCGAAATTGTCCACTGATATCGGCAAGTTGAAACTTAACAAATACCCGCTACACATATAATTCAGGTTGTTTTGCTGAAATACTATAATCTGTAATAGTAGTTGAATAAAAGACGTTTAAAGGTGTATCATCAAATTATCGTTACCGGTAAACAAGATCTCGGTAACAAGATCTCACTTTTGACAAAAGGATATTCAAAATGTATTCCAAATAGCAATTTAGGGCTACTTGTACCAAGGATTTCCTATTTGTCTGTATATTAAAATGTCCACTTTTGACAGAATGCTTCACCTAATTAACTATGGAGATACCAGGATGACGTGAGCAACAACTTTTGTGCAGAACTTATTCGAAACATGTGATTGTAAGAACCCGTGTTTTTTCTCACCGCAAACAGCATTGACAATATTTTTTTTGTCAAATTTGAGATTTTATGTACGGAACCATACCGAATATTCACACAGTTGAAAAATGTTTTGAAAGATGGTCTCATGCAAATATTTTTCTTCCTTTTTTGCACAATACTTCAAAACAGTACGAATAACAGATGTATGAAATTTTAGAACTTGCTTGTGAATTGTTTATTGTTCATTGCGTTAAGCTTTTGTTGTAGTGCTATATGGGCATATCGAGCATTTGAATGGCTTTTCACCAGTATGAGATATTTCAAGTTGCCTTAGGTTCCTAATAATTAGCTTAATGGGCACATTAGACAGATAAATGGCTTTTCACCAGTATGATTGTGTTCATGTTGCCTTAGGATTCTAGTCTGTTTACAGCTGAATGGGCACAGTGTACATTTGTATAGCTTTTCATCGGTGTGAGCTATTCCATGCTGCTTTACGCTTTTTTTTTATTATACTGCTATATGGAAATCTTGAGCATTTGAATGGCTTTTAGCCAGTATGAGTTTTTTTCATGTTGCCTTAGGTTTCCACTATATTTACAGTTGAATGGGCACAGTGGACATTTATATGGTTTTTCACCACTATGAGTTTTTTCATGTTGCCTCAGGATAATACTCTGTTTACAGCTGAATGAGCTCAGTGGACATTTGAATGGCTTTTCATCAGTAGGAGTTATTTCATGCTGCTTTAAGCTTTTTTTGTTAAACTGCTATATGAGCATATTGGGCACTTGAATAGCTTTCCACCAGTAGGAGTGTTTTCATGTTGCCTTAGGTTCCACACGGCTTACAGCTGGATGGGCACAGTGAACATTTATATGGTTTTTCCCCACAATGATTTCTTTTGTGCTTCTTTAGGCATCCTCTTGCTATACTGCTATATGGGCATATTGTGCACTTTAATGACTTCCCTTCAGTATGAGAGCGTTCATGTCCTTTCAGGTTTCCACTTATTGTACAGCTATACGGGCATATTGAGCATTTGAATGGCTTTTCACCAGTATGAGTTTTTCATGTTGCCTTAGGCTTCCACTCTGTTTACAGCTGAATGGGCAAGCTGGACATTTGTGTGGTCTTTCACCACTAAGAGTTCTTTCGTGTTTCTTTCAGCATCCACTTGTTATACTGCTATAGGGGTATATTGAGCATTTGAATTCTTTTCACGAGTATGAGTTTTTCATGTTGCCTTAAGATTCTACTCTGTTTACAGCTGAATGAGCACAGTGGACGTTTGAATGACCTTTCATCAGTATGAGTTATTTCATGCTGCTTTAAGCGTCCTTTTGTTATACTGCTATATGAGCATATTGGGCATTTGAGTGGCTCCTCACCTGTATGATAGCGTTCATGTTTCCACTTCCTATACAGCTAGCTATACGAGCACCGTGAGCATTTACACGGGTTTTCTACAGTACGAGTTCTTTCGTGTTTGTTTAGTAATCTACTTTTTACACTGCTTTATGGGCATTTTCAGCATTTGAATGGCTTTTCACCAGTGAGTTTTTCCATGTTGCCTCAGGTTTCTACCCTGTTCACAGCTGAATGAGTACAGCGGACATTTATATGGCTTTTCATCAGTACATGTATGCGTTATTTCATGTTGAATTAGGATTCGACTTTGTTTACAGCTGAATGGGCACAGTGAATATTTGAATGGCTTTTGATCAGTAGGAGTTATTTCATGCTGCTTTAAGTGTCTTTTTGTTATACTGCTATATGGGCATATTAAGCAGTTGAATGTTTTTTAGCCAGTATGAGTACGTTCATGTTGCCTTAGGTGTCCACTCTGTTTACAGCTCAATGGACAAAGTGGACATTTGTATAGCTTTTCATCAGTGTGAGCTATTCCATGTTGCTTTAAGGTTTTTTTTGTTATACTGCTATATGGACATCTTGAGCATTTGCATGGCTTTTCACCAGTATGAGTATTTTCATGTTGTCTTAGGTTTCCACTATATTTACAGCTGAATGGGCACAGTGAACATTTATATGGTTTTTCACCACTGTGAGTTCTTTCGTGCTTCTTTGGGCTTCCCCTTCTAATACTGCTATATGGGCGTCTTGAGCATTTGAATGTCTTTTTACCAGTCCAAGTAATTTCATGCTGCTTTAGGTGCCCACAGCAAGATGACCCTTTTGCTTTGTTGCGACTTTCATGTTGGTGTAATTTACCAAGTGCTAACGGTGACTTGGAGAGGCTTCCCTGGATTCCACGATGTCTCTCTTTGTTTCAGAATGATCAGTAGTTGATTCCCGAGTATGTGCAATGTTTATCGCAGCATTGCTCCTCAATTTGTGATCGACCTGGTACAAGGTCACTGGATAAGGTCTGCCTGGTCCCACAGTCATCTTGTCAGCCGCTGTATAGTCCGAATTATTCTAAAACAGGAAACCATCAAATAATCAGATATCCTCATATATGGCAATTAGATATTGTTAACGCTCAGACTCAAGAGTGAGGTACAACGACATAGACCGACTTTTGAAACTGTGTTTCTGCCAGGCGTTTTTTTGGCTTTTTCTGATACACCATATCATAGAGTTTTTAATGTATGCAAAATATGACACCTAGATAACCAAAATAATATTTCGATGATATACCAAGTCAGATAGGTCGACTTTGGTCCATCTTCCTCTGCTCAATACCAGAGAAATTGCCGAATGATAAAACCCACACACCTTGATTACCGTACACGGCATTATTAACCTTTGTGCCAAAGAATAGGAATACATTTTGAACGTCTTCCCATGTAGTTGAGCCTGGCACGTAAATCAAACAACAGTACTGGGGTTTTATATGGAGAGAATTACAAAGTTATTTCAAGCGAGATATATTATCAATATCACGGAGTAATGATGGTCATTTTGTAGAGGTCAGTTTGTTATACACGTTTCAGAAAATAAAATTTATGCAGAGCTAACTCTTGATTTCTGACAATCTCCAAAGCAGACGAATAATTCAACTGGGCGGACTGTAGCTGTCGTGATGGATGCTGTTGGATTAAATGCTCACATTCCGCTTTCATTGCAGATGAAAGATGAAACCACTTTCTGTGAACACGAACATAATGAACCACCTATGGTTATGATGCCTGCCCCTGCAAGTGGCCAAGATGGGACGCATGTGCCATTCATCGCTGCTAGCCATCTACATCAGTTGCCTATTTCATTATCTTTCGGTGATGGGAAAGGATCACCTGTGCCTATCAGCATGGTCCGTACCGGTATTGGGTTTGATGAAGGTTCTGTGCCTCTCTACGTTCACGAAGGCGACCACGACCGCACCGATATCCCGGCGCCTGTCCCGGTGACATTGTATGAAGTCAGCATACGAAATATATCAATGAGGTGTCTGCAAGCTGCACGGACAGTGTCAAAGATGCATTCAATCTGGTCAAATAAGAAACATGTTCAAAATTACAGCTGAAGCATTCACAAATACAGTCGACAATGGGACAAACCTCGAAACAAAAGAATTTAAAAGGAGACTAAGAGCTGATGCCATAGACATGAACTGTGAGGGAGAGAAAAGTAAAGTTGAGCTATGCGGAAAATTAATATAGCAATGGTACAAAGAACGCCATGCTTAATTAAGAAAAACAAAATGACTATGGGCAAGCATTCGTCTCAACACTCTTAAAAGCGGGAGAGAAATTGAATTGCTGTTGGCTGTAAGATTTAGAGTGATTCTATAGTGATTCGGGAGTTAAATACTGTGAATATGGGATGCGCAAAATGTAAATGAGAATATAGGTGCAGATAACTTAAGCATATATGTACATATGTTCTGTATTCACATGTTGTATGTACATGCATAATTATACCCGATTATAAATACAGGACTTTAGCACTGACCAGTGTATGAATATAAAGGAAAGTATCTTACAGCTGAATCAATGTATAGGTGCATGCACAACTAGATAACATTTTAATTTACAATTAAATAATGAAACATATCAGGTGCATGTATTACTGTAGGTTAGATTATAGACTATATTTTTAGTAGTCAATGAGAAAGTATTCAGATATATCCATATCTTCACTTTGCAATATATATTAATAGTGATGGATGAGTAATACGGATAATGGATAATATTATAGAAGGTTTAGTATTTGGTATAATTGTAAATGCAAATTTCATGTAAATGAGACAAAAGGTGCAGATAATTTGTACATATACATGTATGTGATATATATACATGTTGTATTTACAAGTATAGTTATACAAAAATTATACATTATTAAGGTGGATCAAGATTTTATCACAAAGTCAGTTACATACATATATAAAAAGATGTTATACAACTAATTCCAAAAAAAATGGAAATAATATTTAATATGTACATATAAATGTGAGTGATATCTGCGTTGAATGTTCACATGCAGAGAGACGGTTACATATACGTTTATGCAGACACACGATTCTCATTTTCTATTCTCAACCTTGTCTTTCATGGGCATTGGTCGCCATTCATGTGAATTCTTTCAGGTTTCTTCATGATTTCCGAGAATTAAACCTTTCTGAGCACAGTGAACATTTGTTTGTTTTTTTTGCCAGTATGAGATTGATCATGCTCCGTCAGGCTTCCATTTCTTGTATTGCTATGTAAGGACATACATGTATTGAACATTTGAATGGCTTTTCATCAGTACGAGAGCGTTCATGTCGTTTCAGATTTCCAGTTATTGCACAGCAATATGGGCACGGCGAGCATTTAAAGGGCTTTCCACTAGTATGACTTCTTTCGCGCTCCTTTAGAAACCCTCTCGTTGCCTAGCTAGCAGGGCATAATGGACATTTGTATGGCTTTTCATCAGTTCTTTCATGCTCCTTCAGGCTTCCAGTTGTTTTGTTGCAATAAGGGCATATTGAGCATTTGAATGTCTTTTCGCCAGTATGAGTTATTTCATTTTGCCTTAGGTTTCCACTCCCTTTACAGCTGAATGAGTGTGGTGGAAATTTATATGTTTTTCACCAGTGTGAGTACGTTCATAAAGTTAAACCGCGGTTCTCAGTTCGTTATTCGGGACCAGTCATTCAGCGACTCATAACAAGGCCCCTAGCAGCGCCCCCTTGCGTCAGATTTGGGATATGAATATGCAAAGATATAGAGCATGGCATTCTCTCTTGCTATCCAGTGTTTGCAGTTCAAAGTACTCATAATAAAAAAATACAGATTTCCATATCTGAGGAAATAATTGCTGGTCTCCTCGAATAATGAACTGCGGACTGCGTACCGCGGTCTAACTTTATGATCGTAGTGTAAGTTCTTTCATGGCACTTTAGGTACGCACGTGATTTACAGCAATAGCGACAATATAAGCAATTGTATGGTATATCTCCAGTATGCATTATCTCGTGCTTACACATCAATATGCTCCTTTTGCTTTGTTGCCACTTTCATGTGTGTGTGTAATTTAACACATGCTGATGGCGACTTGTGTGAGACTTCTGGAATTGCACTAGCAACGTTATACAAACATTACTCCATATCAGAAATAGCACAGGTATATCCCCCAATCATAAGAAACATGTGTACCAAGTTTCATAATCATCCCTTGAAAGCTGACGATTGCAGCGAACTTTCGATGTACAGGTGTAGGCCTATAGTATACAGGTGCACTTCTGCTAAACAAAACAAGTTATCATAAGATTTTGACATCCTTGGTGTAGTGCCATAACTGACCACCCTAGTGGAATACCCATCTCACATTTTTATTTATATTATTTTTTTCCGTTTGGTCTTGATTTACTATTATCGCTTTTATTTTGCTAAACCAAAAACTTTATAATTTCCAAAGATAGGACAATGACGACGACATTTCTCTCCCCCTCTCACAATCTCTCTCCCCCTCTCACAATCTCTCTCCGTAACTCGAAAGGCGAGACAAGACGAGTACATGTAGACAAATGATCGGTCATCGTGTCATTTTCTTATTTCAAACTCCATGAGCAACGATCACAACGAACATTTGAATGGCTTTTTACCAGTATGAGTTCTTTCATGCTTCTTCAGGCTTCCATTTAGTGTACTTCTATAAGGACATATTTAACATGTGAATGGCTTCTCACCAGTATGACAGCATTCATGTCGTTTCGGGTTTCCACATCTGGTAAAGCTATAGGAGTTCTTTCATGCTGCTTTAGGCATGCATTTGTTATAGTGCTATATGGGATATCGAGCATTTGAAGGGCTTTTCACGAGTATGCGTTCTTTCATGTCGCCTTAGGCTTCCACTCTGTTTACAGCTAAATTGGCAAATTGGACATTTGAATGGCTTTTCACCGGAATGAGTTTTTTCAGGCTGTTTTAGGTATTTACTTGTTATACTGCTATATGGGCATATTGAGCATTTGAATGACTTTTCACAAGTATGAGTTTTTTCATGTCGCCTTAGACGTCCACTCGTTTTAAAGATGAATGGGCACATTTGACATTTATATCGCTTTTCACCACTATGAGTTCTTTCATGGTCCCGTAAGGTTGCACTTCTTGCACAGCTATACGAGCACCGCGAGCATTTGAACGGTTTTTCACCGGTATGGGTTTGTTCATGCTGCTTTAGGCATCCAATTGTTGTACTGCTATATGGGCATATTGAGCATTTGAATGGCTTTTCACCAGTATGAGTTTTTTCGTGTTGTCTTAGGTTTCCACACTGTTTACAGGTGAATGGGCACAGTGGACATTTATATGGCTTTTCACCCGTATGTGTTCTTTCATGTTCTCTTAGGTGTCCACTCTGACTACAGCTGTATGGGCATATTGAGCATTTGAATGGCTTTTCACCAGTATGAGTTTTTATATGTTGTCTTAGGTTTCCACACTGTTTACAGGTGAATGGGCACAGTGGACATTTATATGGCTTTTCACCCGTATGTGTTCTTTCATGTTCTCTTAGGTGTCCACTCTGACTACAGCTGTATGGGCATATTGAGCATTTGAATGGCTTTTCACCAGTATGAGTTTTTTCGTGTTTCCTCAGGTTTCCACTATGATTACAGCTGAATAGGCACAGTGGACATTTGAATGGCTTTTCACCAGTATGAGTTATCTCATGCTGCTTTGCAGAAATACGGACAACATGAACATTTGTATGGCAGATCTCCAGTATGCATTTCTTCGTGAAACTTGACACTACAGCTGCTTACAGAGCAATACGCCCCTTTTGCTTTGTTGCCACTTCCATGTGGGTGTAATTTAAAAAGTGCTGACGGTGACTTGGGTGAGACTTCTCTGGATTCTATGATGTCTCTCTTTGTTTCAGAATGATCAGTGGCTGATTCCCGAATATGTGCAATGTTTATGGCCGCATTGCTCCTCAATTTGTGATTAACCTGGTACAAGGTCATTGGATACGGTCTCTCTGGTCCCATGGTTATCTGGTCAACCGCTGTATAGTTGTCTGCATTATCCTAACACAAGAAACCAACCAATAATCAGATATCGTCAGATATATCACTTAGATAATGTTAAAGCTCAGACGTTAAAGTGACGTAAAACAGCATCGATTGAATTTTGAAATGTGTTTTCGGCTTTTTCTTCTACACTATAGCACGATATATTCAAAATAGGACACCTAAATAACCACAATAATATTTCTATGTAATAGCAAGTCAGATATGGCGACCTTGAAAACATTAGATTCGTGTTGGTTCATGGTGTCATATTTTAGACTATACGAACAAATCCATCCTAAAATGTATGCGAAAAGTCAAATACAGACAAAAGCCCAATTTCAAACTTAGGTTGACGCTGTTTTATGTCACTTTAGACTGTAAGCGTTGAATAAAATCAAACTTGGATATTTTCTGTGAACAAAACAACTTATTATGCAAAGTTAAAAAAAATATCTTTTTACTTTATTAACGCCGTATTAGAGCATTTACATAGCCGGATAAATGAAGCGTGGAGAGAAAAATGTGTGGAAATAGGCAGAGTATCTACTATGCGTCGCCTGCCGATAATGTCGTTCTAATATCGCCGCAAATGAAACGTGCTGTGAGTAATGCGAGATTGAATAACACGAGGACTATATTTCAGATGTTGTTTTTGATGCCAAAACACGTGCTGTGGAAATAAACCTTGATGGAGTTTTTCATACACTGTAAACTTAGGAGTTAACTTATTGAACGCCTAAATTGCAACACATATTGAATGCGTAATTGTGTTCAAATTGTTAACTTTCATGTTGAAATTGTTAAGTTCATGTTAAATTTTGAACTTCAACATTCGCCGTATTTGAACACCAATAACGCAAGTATTCAAATGGAGAACACATTATTGAACAACTTAACACACGTATTCAAAGTTTGAAAAATAGCATTCTAAGCTCTAGTGTTGTTCAGTTATTGTTCAATGCGTTCTGCGTTTAAATACCAGCGTTAATTGTTTGAATGCTAAAGTTCAAAATTAAACATGGAAGTTAATAATTTGAACACAATTAGGCGTTCAACAGGTGTTACAATTCAGGCATTCAATAAGTTAACAGTGTATGAAAAAATCCCTCAAGGCCCATTTCCGTCAGTTGACCAGAAGCGGAAAAGAGCGTTTTCGTTACTATCTTTCCCTGCATACCTACAACCTTTTTCTGGTGTTTAGATTTACTAGGTGTAGTTTAGGTGTACACCTACAGGCAGATTAGGTGTACAACTAAACTACTCCTAAACTACATCTAACAGCAGTAAAGGAAGACACACACTATCTCACGTCAAGGCAAAAATTCACATTGTGTCAACTTTCCAGAATGTGAATGGATTAAAGAGTTTTGGAATTTAAAAGATTTGAATATCAATATATTTCACCAAATCGAAATTGTGCCCTACTAATAGCTCTAGGGGCAAGGGGTGCTACATCCTTTCAAACCTTTTGTCTGCTGTAGCCATATTCTACATAATTGTATATTTAACAGTCGATGTTGATAAAGAAAAACGTGTTCAAAAAGTAGGACAATTTCTCAAAAAGTAGGAAAAGTAAAGTAGGCTTTACGAGAGATCCTGAAGGATCTTGACGCCCACCATTGTCCGATAATTGTAAGTTGATGACTAGAGGATCTTTTTGTCCATTGTTACTATAAGATCAAATGATTGATTTGTAATTTTGTTTAAAGAATTTCGAATCAGAGCGAAAGAGATCGGAAAAGGGACACTGAAAAACACCAAGATATAATATAAGTTTCAGGAGTTTCAAGATTTCTAGAAACTGTACTTATGTCGGTTGTTATAATACAAGAGAAATGAGCAAAGTTAGTCTGAAAGTGGATGTACATGTACGGAGGATCCTTCGGCTTTGTTTTGTAGTATATTTTTATTTATTTATTTTTTTGCACGTGTCATCATTGGGTACTGGAAGCGAGGACCAATCTCTTTGATCAGCTATGGAACATACCTAAGATTTTATAATTAGGAACGAATGCTAATTCTGTTCTGTTTACTGGGCTAGTCTGAGATATCTACCATGCGCGAAAATAGTACAATACAGATGGTACAATACTTAATACTGAAGGGATCAGGTCCGCGCAGCAATGTTGAAACTTCGAAAGTGCCTGAATCCTGATTATCTCCCTTGGATCGAAACATGCAGTAGTCTACAGTTGTCGAGTTGTGACGTTGAGTCACAAGAGTGACGTCCCTCCATGTAGCCGACCCGCCGGCAGACGAAAGGGTGGAGTAGTTCACTTGCTACTGCATGGACTAAAGAAAACTGATTTAAAATTTGAAGAAATATTTTTAATTTCGAATTATTTGAACTCCTTGATATGGAAGGTGAAGGTATGGATATTCTCTCTAGTCAATATATAGAATATGCTCCACCGTTTGATCTGCCGACTCTTGTGATGCTACAGCCTATAGTGCGCACTGCGGTGGTCTAATGGTTAGAGCGTCGGCCTCGTAAGCGGTAGGTACTGGGTTCGATCCGAGGCCGGGTCATACCTAAGACTTGAAAAATGGAACTTGTTGCTCCCTCGCTTACGCTCAGCATTAAGAGGATAGAACAAGGACTGGTTCGCTCGGTGTCAGTATAATGTGACTGAGTGGGGTGTCATGTCTGCCTACGGCATGATATTTCAGTGGGACAGCACTATAAAATGGCAGCATTAGATCTGCTCTGTAACAAGTAGGTACCCCTGCCCCTCCCCCTCCCCTCCCTTCCCTTCCCCGTCGTGATATAGCTGAAAAAAAGTTGAAAGCGACGTTAAACCCTATTCACTCACTCACTTGATCTGCCGACTCTTGTGATGCAACGTCACAACTCGAGATCAACGTATTAATTTGAAGCGTAACTTGGATTTTCGAATCGGACCAAAAAACGTATCTTGCACTACTAGGCTCCATGTGGGACCTGTGTATCAAATTTCAGAAAGATCCATGAAATATTTCCTGAGAATTCACGATAACAATGTTTCATGGGGAAATTCAAGATGACTGCTTTGTGGCTATATTGGATTTTCGATTCGGACCGAAAAAGGTATCTTGCATAACTATACCATAAAGGGAACCTGTGTACCAAAGTTGAGAAAGATCCATGCATTACTTCCTGAGAAATCACGATAACAAATTTGCATGGAAAAATCCAAGATGGCCGCCTGTTAGCCATATTGGATTTTCGAATCGGACCAGAAAAGGTATCTTGCACAACTAGACGACAAGGAGAACCTGTGTACCAAATTTAATAAATATCCATGCAGTAGTTCCTGCGAAATCACAATAACAATGTTTCACGGGGTAATCCAAGATGGCCGCATGATGGACATATTGGATTTTGGAATCGGACTAGAAAAGGTATTTGCACAAATGGACCACAAGGGGAACCTGTAATTTGAGAAATTACAAGCGTCTAGTCCGTCATTCATAATCCAGCCGTCGTCCATTAGAGAATATTCGCGTCCATAATCCGAAGACCTATTACATTTTCCATATAACAGTATTAGCACCAAATTCAAAAAGACAATCATAGTATACATAAACATAGGCTTGTTTCCTGCAAGAGAGAAGCGGTCAACAGTTTTCAATGATGCCGGCTAGACATCATGATGTTTCAAAAATAGATCCAGCCAGTACTTCCTGAGAAATCATGATAACAAAATTCCATGGGGAAATCTAAGATGGCCGCCTGGTGACCATATTGGATTTCCGATTCGGACCGAAAAAGGCATCTTGCATATCGAGACCCTAAGGGGAACCTGTGTACCAAATTTGAGAAAGATCCATGCAGTACTTCCGGAGAAATGACGATAAATTTTCATAAGGAAATCCAAAATGGCTGCCTGGTGGCCATATTGGATTTTCGAATCGGACCAGAAAAGGTTTCTTGCACAACTAGACCCCAAGAGGAACCTGTGTACCAAATATGAGAAAGATCCATGCAGTACTTCCTGAAAAATCGCGATAAAAAGTTTCATGTAATTTGAGAAAGATTCATACAGTAGTTCCTGAGGAATCGCGATAACAAGGTTTCATGGGGAAAAGATGGCTGTCTTGTGGCCATATAGAATTTTCGATTCGGACCAAAAAAGGAATCTTGCACAACTAGACCCCAAGGCCAACCTGTGTACCAAATATGAGAAAGATCCATGCAGTACTTCCTGAAAAATCGCGATAAAAAGTTTCATGGCGAAATCCAAGATGGCTGCCTGGTGGCCATATTGGATTTTCGAATCGGACCAAAAAAGGTATCTTGCACAACTAGACCCCAAGGGGAACCTGTGTACCAAATTTGAGAAAGATTGATGCAGTAGTCTCTGAGGAATCGCGATAACAAGGTTTCATGGGAAAATCCAAGATGGCTGCCTTGTGGCCATATTGGATTTTCGATTCGGACCGAAAAAGGCATCTTCACAACTAGACCCTAAGGGCAACCTGTGTGCCAAATTTGAGAAAGATCCATGCAGTAGTTCCGGAGAAATCACGATAAGATTTCATGGAGAAATCCGAGATGGCTGCCTGGTGGCCATATTGGATTTTCGAATCGGACCAAAAAAGGTATCTTCCACAACTAGACCCCAAGGCGAACCTGTGTACCAAATTTGAGAAAGATCCATGCAGTAGTTCCTGAGAAATCGCGATAACAAGGTTTCATGGGGAAATCCAAGATGGCTGCCTGCTGGCCATATTGGATTTTCGAAACGGACCAAAACCGATATCTTGCACAACTAGATCCCAAGGCGAACCTGTGTACCAAATTTGAGAAAGATCCATGCAGTAGTTCCTGAGAAATCACGATAACAAGGTTTCATGGAGAATCCAAGATGGCTGCCTGGTGGCCATATTGGATTTTTGAATCGGAACAATAAAGGTATCTTGCACAACTAGACCCCAAGTCGAACCTGTGTACCAATTTGAGAAAGATCCATGCAGTAGTTCCTGAGAAATCGCGATAACAACGTTTCATGGGGGAATCAAAGATGGCTGCCTGGTGGCCATGTTGGTTTTTCGAATCGGACCAGAAAAGATATCTTGCACAGCTAGACCCCAAGGGGAAGCTGTGTACCAAATTTGAGAAAGATCCATGAAGTAGTTCCTGAGAAATCCCGATAACAATGTTTGATGGGGAAATCCAAGATGGCTGCCTGGTGGCCATATTGGATTTTCGAATCGGACCAAAAAGGTATCTTGCACA
>JAVTVY010051744.1:0-26353 GCA_036873755.1 Hanleya hanleyi | reverse complement strand
GTAGATTACATCTTACATAGGCCTTAAGGCCGTGATATGCATATGAAGTATTCTGGGGCATGGTCAGTACTTCCCAATTTCCCCTTTGTCCACTACTCGCCGATTTTTTTGATTTTTTTTATTATTATTTGTTTATTTATTTATTTATTTATTTCCTCGAGAGCTTCAAAATAAGACCTCACTCTACCCAATCGGTCCACTAGTGCTCCACCTAGACTCCAACATGTCCACCCAATATGCACCTATGCACTGAGCCAGTAGACCTATGGGGTTATATACAGACCTACCCGATACGTAAAAACAAATTTCATAGCTTTTCTCCAGCGTATTCTACAATCTCACAGCCCATAGTAAAATGCATAAACAAATGACCACCACCCTATACACGCAAAAAAGATAGAAATGCGCGAATGAGAGGAATTGGGATAGACCGAGTTGTCTCCCTTGCATCAAAGCGTCTAGATGGGGCTGTGGTTTGGCTGGCGCGATTATCCGGGGAATTGTACCAATTGACCTTGGGCCGCCATTTTACTTAGCGTTTGTTACATAAAACAGACCTGTACGGAATATTTCCACTCTTTTAAACCATTCATACCCAACAAAATTATATCAAACTAATTCATGCATTCATATGTAAGTGATTCATATACCACGGAAGACCACATGAAGGTCCCCACCGATGACGTTCGATGAAAGTTCGTAATTTTTCTTTTGCTGGTGCAAACTGGACGATAAATGCTCGACACTGGGGTGGCACTGTATCATAGACTGGTCGCAATATATGTATATTGGTGTTCATGGGTTGAGCTATTTGGTGTAAAATGTCTGTGGAGCGGGTTCCCCGTGTTTTGTAAAATACGATCTGCCAAACTAGAAAAATAAAATTTTCCCCGCCCCGTTCCATTGAACACAGTGTTTCACGCTGACAGTTGTATTTTAAAAATTCAGATCTCATCAACCAGAACGCCTTATGTGCTGACAGTTATTGACAATATCGTAAAATATGTATACTTGCTAACCTTAGTTGGATTCGTCATGAAATCATTTAGAAATAAGTAATTCGAGCACTTTTTGTGACATAGCAAAACGAAGATGACAGCCGTTTCCCTATACGCTGCGATGGTTTACACGAAAAACCGGCTCAGCTATAAAAATCCATATCTCCGTAAATATGAAATGTCCCAACTTTTTACGTCAAGACAATATTCTCTTATATGTGTACTTCCTATTCCCCGCAGGAATTTATGAAATATAAATTCTTTCCGCAATAAACTTACAATTTACTGGTAATGGTAACGAAATTCTCCGTCTCAATTTGAGCTTCTTGTACGGCGGCGGAACGCCAAGATCAAAGAGCGCGTGCTGCAACGTAGCAGATCACGTGAGGGTCTAAATATAGATCGTTTGTTTACATATATCAGCTGACGGTGTCTGATATATTATAACAACAGTACTTTCCGTAATATCTGAATAGTTGATACTCGACCAAGAATTAATTATGACAGAAAAATTATCTTAGATAAGTTTTCGCCCTATTCATAGAAGTATTATTTCCGTCACATCAATTTCTGTCACAGTACTTTTTCAAAAATTTCACCAATTCGCTCCGCGTGGGACTATATGGGGGTGTGGGTGAAGTTCAAGTTCAAGTATTTATTGCACAAACACCATAAGAGGCAGAGTACAAATTAAATCGAACAATTAACCAGAGTAACAATAGTATGTACATTTGACACCCTGAGTGGGTGAAGATAAGCAGTCAAACATTCACCCAGACTGCGTGGATATATTGTAGATGGAATAGTACTAATGCGAAATATTATGATGCAAATATAGCAAGAACGCGTGCAAATAATATGATAAGTCACCAAGACGGCCCTGTATGTAGTACAATGCATAAATTAGCGTTGATTATACCATTCATAAAGAGTAGGTACAATGAGGCGTGACCTTTGGACGTGTATAGACTTGTTTGGCGGCTGTGGTGGATGGTGGGTGGCGGGTGCAAGATGGCCGCTGTGGTGGATGGTGGGTGGCGGGTGCAAGATGGCCGCTGTGGTGGATGGTGGGTGGCGGGTGCAAGATGGCGTCTGTGGTGGATGGTGGGTGGCGGGTGCAAGATGGCCGCTGTGGTGGATGGTGGGTGGCGGGTGCAAGATGGCCGCTGTGGTGGATGGTGGGTGGCGGGTGCAAGATGGCGGATTGTAGAAAAACGTATAAAAGGAGTCGATTTTTAGGGGAGGGGTGTATTCATTGCACTACCCTGCGTAGCACTCTGACTTACCTGACCTGACCAGCCAGCCTACCTGCCTGCCTCTAGCCTGCCTGACTGACCACCAGCCTGCCTGTATGAGACGTGGAGAAGATTTTCCCTGGGACCCAGCGGCACCTCCGGTTGAAGTTTTACCCCAAGACGAGCGTGTGAGGGAGATTTATCAACGACACTGGGTTACCATACGCCATTGTTTTCATCGAAATCGCCCGATATTGGACTTATATAATTTCCGGTTGGAAGAAAACATCCGTCTACGTAGCTACGTGGAAGCTATCTTCAACGACCAAGATACAGCCTTCAAGTTAAATCTCACTTTTGGATACATTCTTCGCCATAAAGAGACAGACCAGCTCCGTTATTATTATCCCAGCAATAATACCCGGGTGTTTGACCAGCCATTCACCATTATCCATCGACCCTCTCTGGACACGGTACAGGAAAAATTAGAAAACTTGGATAGTTTGGAGTGGATACGACAACAACGCCCCAACACAAAATGGCAAGTGGAGATGACAACCAATGTTACGTTTTACGTCACTAAAATGATCGATCACCCTATCGGCGCTCCCATTCATCTCCCGGACTGGTTGAAACACAGAGAAGGCATGTACGCTTTAGTCGGTGGAAGTAGTGGGCCCTACACCGATCGGAAATGTTTATTCCGCTGCCTGGCTATCCATCTCAACAAACTGCCACCCAGAAATTGCAATCGAATTGCCAGCAAATATTGGGAAGACTACTTACGTGAAAAGAACATGGAAAAACAGCACTTCCGCGGGGTCCCGTTATCGCAGCTAGATGTGGTGGAAAATTTATTCCATGTCAACATTGTCGTATACAAATTAGAGCAACACGTGGATGATGACAACACCGATGACCCACAACTCACCGCCCGACTCGTACAGCGTTCCCCGGGAAAATACGACACAACCATGACATTGAATTTGTACGAAACGGACATTGGCGGGCATTTCTCGTACATTACGGACATCAACAGGTATGCCCAGTCCTACATCTGTAGTAAATGCCAACGCGTGTTTAAACAGTCTCAGGACTTACATCGACACGAGAAAATTTGTGACCAGACCACCAAACAAAAATTCCCCGGCGGCGTATTCCACAACAAGCCCACCATCTTTGAAGACCTGGCAGATGAGGGTATTGACGTCCCCATGGACCACCGTTATTTCCCATACAGAGCGTGCTATGATTTTGAAGCCCTATTAGAACCCATGGAAAAGGTATCGGCTAAAACTCAATGGACCCAGCATCACATTCCTTTGAGTGTGAGTATTCACACCAACGTACCCGGTTACGACACGGCCCCGGTGTGTTTCGTCTCTAACGGGGACCCCCATGAACTGATTACACGAATGATGGACTACCTTGAAACTCTCAGTCAAGTGAGTGCGGCACATCTCGTGTCGACTATCTACCGTGATGTATTAGCGGCACTTGATGCGCGTATTCCAACATTGGATGGGGAGGAGGAGGAGGACGATACCGATGACGAAGACGAAAGTGAGAAACGCAAACCACCGAAACCCTATGCGCAGAAACTGAAACTGCGTTTATTGGAATACATGAACCAATTACCCGTCCTTGGATTTAACTCGGGCCGATATGATTTGAACTTAATCAAAGAATTCTTGTACCCGTACCTCGCTAAAGCTGGGAATGTGAAATTCATTATTAAGAAGACCAACAATCACGTCGCTCTGTCCACAACTTCACTCCGATTCTTAGATGTACGGAATTACCTGGCGCCGAATTACAGCTATGAACAGTGGGTGAATTACAAGCGTCTAGTCCGTCATTCATAATCCAGCCGTCGTCCATTAGAGAATATCCGCGTCCATAATCCAAAGACCTATTCCATTTCCATATAACAGTATTAGCACCAAATTCAAAAAGACAAAAGTATACAAAAACATAGGCTTGTTTCCTGCAAGAGAGAAGCGGTCAACAGTTTTCAATGCGTACGACTGCGCGGAGAGGAAAAGTTGCTTTCCCTACAACTACATGACGAGTCTCGAGCGTCTGGACGAAACCCAGTTACCACCCCAGGAGGCCTTTTACAACGATCTCAAAGGAGAAGCATTATCTACCACCCTGTATACCGAACTGCAACAGGTGTGGGTCCGTGAAGGAATGCGAACTCTCCGGGATTTTCTCATCTATTACAACAATTTGGATGTCATCCCTTTTCTGGAAGCTACCGACAAAATGTCCGCCTTCTACCGAGATATGGGTGTGGACGTATTCAAAGACTGTGTTAGCATCCCCGGTCTGACCCTGCGGTATCTGTTCCAGGATTTACCCACGTTCTTCGCTCTCGTGGATAAGAAAGACGCCGACATGTTTGACTGTTTGAAGGGAAATATCGTAGGCGGCCCCAGTATTATTTTCCATCGGTACCATGAGAAACAGCTGACCCATATCCGAGGAGAAAAATTGTGTGAGAAAATAATAGGATTCGACGCCAATGCCCTCTACCTATCGTGTTTGAGTAAACCCATGCCGGCCGGTCATTATACGCGGTGGCTCCCTGAGGGTGCAGCATTCAGAGCTCAACGATCTACGAAACATCAAGCAGAACAATGGTTGGATTGGGAAAGTCAGCGACGAGGCGTCACTATCCGTCACCAAGCCAACCACACGGAAAAGCGAATTGGAGATCGGCGCCTTCCCGTGGACGGATTTGCTATCATCAATACAGTACCGACCGTGTTTCAATTTCACGGCTGTTATTGGCACGGTCATGAGTGTTCGTTCGCGGGAGGGCGCTATAACGAGCGCCGTGGACTGACCCCGGCCGCCTTACGTGAAGAAGTACAGCAGAATCGAGATTACATTTGTGGACTGGGCTATGCCTATGAACAGCTATGGGAATGTGAATTCCACCACATGCAACGTCGTCAACCGGAGTTATACTCGTTCTTACACGCTCACGACCGACTACTGGATTATCGGACTGTTATCACCATGACCGACATCCTACGCACTGTTGAGACGGGAGACCTCTATGGATTCGTGGAATGTGATCTGCACGTCCCTGACCACTTGAAAGACACGTTTGGTGAATGTCCACCCATCTTCAAAAACACCGAGGTGAGTCGAGATGATATCGGAGCCCATATGCGCACATACGCTGAAGAACACGACTACCTAACGCGACCACAGCGTATGTTGATCGGCAGCATGTTTGGCGAAAAAATCTTGCTCGGTACCCCTCTGCTTCAGTGGTATATGCGGCACGGACTGGAAATTACGAAAATATACCAAGTCATACAATTCACCCCCCAGGCTTGTTTTGAGAAGTTCGCGAACGACGTGACTACCGCCCGTCGCCAAGGAGACGCCGACCCCAGCAAAGCCATCATCGGGGAAACGATGAAATTACTTGGGAACAGCGGATATGGAAAAACGGTAACGAACCAGGACCGTCACGTGACCGTGAACATTTGTACCACGAAACAAGCCCGCAAAAAAGTGAATTCGCCGCTATACCGACACATGGAGATGATTGACGACACCACCTACGAAGTGACGTCAGCCAAAAAGACCATCACCTATAACCTGCCGCTCCAAATAGGATGTATGGTGTACCAGCTGGCCAAACTGCGAATGCTGGAATTCATATACGATTTCATGGGCGTGTATTTCGACCCATCCGATTGGGAATTGATAGAAATGGATACCGACTCAGCATACATGGCCGTTTCCAACCCGGACTGGGAGTCACTCGTCAAACCAGAATTACGTGCACAATATGAGGCGGAACGGACCAGTGGCTACCCCGACGCGACCACTACACCTACGACAAGCGGACACCCGGCCTGTTTAAACTAGAGTGGAGCGGTGATGCCATGATCGCCCTGTGTTCGAAAACTTACTTTTGTGACGGTGATGACAACAAATTCAGTTGTAAGGGGGTGAGTCGACGCGACTCTAACATCAGCAAGGCTCTGTACCTGAATGTCCTCCAGAGCCAGGCCAGTGCGAGTGGCACTAACCGAGGTTTCCGTATCATCGACCACCAGATGCGCTCGTATACCCAGGAACGGGACGCCTTCACATACTTTTACCCCAAGCGCAAAGTCCTGCCCGATGGTGTGACTACAACCTATCTTGACATTTAGAGTGATAAATACGAACACTGCGAATATTCCACTGGACTAAGGAACTGTTCTATAATTCAATTTGTATGGGTACCAAACGCCTTTGATATATATGTTCTATGAGTACTGATGATATTGCACCGAATTAACTGTTGCATATAGGTTCAATAATTGTATGGGTACCAACCGCCTTTGATAAGGCACCCCCTGTTCTGGGCTTCAATTTTCACATGGTTGTTCTCACGTTGTTGTTGTTACTGAATAAAAAAAATATCTCACCAAAAAACCCTGTCTTGTGTGTTTTATTCATAATGCATCTGGAGATTCAGTCAAACTGAAATCAGTGGTGTAGGATGGGGCCAAAATGTAACCCATCAATGTTAGAATGCGAGAGCACTATAGTAAAATAGAGAGAGCCAATGAAATCAGCCCACAGACCAAGTACAAGGGTGTACATTCCGTGGGACTACTTTTCTGCCCGCGGAGGCAGACCACATCATCACCAGACCGCATCACCGCGGAGGAATACATGGAACTATTTTTGACCTGCAAAGGCTATCTATTGTCCCGAAACTATAGCCTAGACAGGTCAGTACATGCTTTGATCACGTGATCGCCAGATGACCTTGAGACCCCTTAAATTTTACCCGGGGGAACAAATAAGTAGGTCAATCAGACCCAATTTCAGTTTTATATACTACTTACATTATTATGCTTGCTTTTCTCATTTTCAAGCACGATACCTCAGTTAATGCGTTGGGAGCCACTGATTAACTTATAACAGGAGGAGGGTCACTCCGAACATATAAGCGAAAAACATTTTGTAGATCAATATTTCAAAAGAATCTTTATTTATGTCATCGTCAGGAATGGTAGTTTACAAGAATTTTCATAAGGTGTAAAGAACAGTCAAAGATAACCAACAAGTCAGACATATACTATAAAGTGAGTAATGTTATAACCACTGAAATCAACCAGAAATGAAATAGACTCTATCGCCATTTCAATTTTTTGCAACTGCGCAGCGTCTGCGCAGCTTTTCGTGAACTTCCTGTTTGTACCAAATCGGAAGTTTTGAACGTTGGAGAGATAGGCTGAGTGTTGAAAAACAGCTGATATTTTGTGCAACTGTACGTAAAATCATTTAAAAATCTCATGGACTATCGCCAGATGGGCTAAAGAACGGCTCCAGATATTTATTTACCTTAAACACAATTTAGTTCCACAGAAAAAGTACTTTTCCCGAGATATGACCCACTTTCAACCTAGCCAGAATGCGACTGTTGGTACAAATGACCTTTCGTGACCTCGCTGCACAGACGCACAGATCGTCTTCCCTCCAAGGTAAGTGTATCTTCCCCAAAAAGTCCCCTGAATGTGTCGTGGCTTCTCACCATGGGTATGACCGTCTTCCCCTCGCAGATACGTATTTTCCTAGAGGTAGACTCGTCTTCCCGCCGTGGATACGTCTGTTTCCCCTTGTGAGAATTCCACTCTACA
Source organism: Hanleya hanleyi (assembly GCA_036873755.1). Classification (NCBI taxonomy): domain Eukaryota; kingdom Metazoa; phylum Mollusca; class Polyplacophora; order Lepidopleurida; family Hanleyidae; genus Hanleya; species Hanleya hanleyi. Next base: position 18,457 of record JAVTVY010051744.1, on the reverse strand, counting down.
GTTAGGTTCGTCTCTCCACCGTGGATACGTCTGTCTTCACCTGGTTTGTACGTATCGACGATGTCACCACTTGCGTGTGATCATTATCCCACTCTATGTTCATCTAATAACCGTGAACTTGACTGACTTCTATCCAGGCGTAATCTGCCTTGCGAGGATGCCTCTCCTCAGGATGTGTCCGGCTAGACGATGTGGTCTAATATTACGTCTCGGGCAGCGAATCCGTCTTTAACAGTTTTGAGATGCTACTTCGGTGGCGCGCTCATAGACACAGTAAATGGCCCAGACTGAGGTACTCACGACGACCGATAAAACAGACTTCCTTCGATAGACTTCCTTCAACATCTAAGATCACATCAAATTGCCCTGCTTCCCCTCACAGGTTGGTACCAGTTTTCTGTCACCCGTTTCACGGCGAGAACGCTCTCAGACAGCGTTATTCCTCTCCGCTGTGAACACTTCAGGGCCCCCAACACATAAGCTGACTTGTGAGAGTGACTTCTTCCTTCGAGCTCCAATCAGGTAGGTACAGTTGGATCCTAGGTATCGCCAGTGCTTCCATGTATCAGCAGCCCAATTCCATAACCCTTGGAATATTACCAGTCGCCCGAACGCAGCCCAGCATTCGCCGACAACACTGCTGCTCAATACCCTTCAATAATACAACAGTCACTGGACTTCCTATGTTCCCTCTTCTTCGTACAAGCACCGTCCACCGATTACACGTCTGTGCATGCAATACACTGTTCAGTCTATATGCCCAATAGAAGAGTATAGTTACCTGGTTGCAGTTCAGATCAAAAGTGATTTCCATGCCTGATCTTCGCCTTTTATACACATCAGACCATGTACATGTGACGTCTAGTTGCCCGTATGAAATCTCACACTTTCCCGCAGCGCCATCTGCACTATCCAGTCAAAGACAACTCACACCATTGTACAGTTTAGGAACGATAACTGCAAACGTTATCACCAAGCAGACTTCGGGGAATTCCCGACTTCTAGTTTCACTTTCGCCACTGCTGATTATATCGCCGTATAAAGTTTGCACATTTTCCCTGTCAACTGCAACATCAGATATCATTCTCCGCTGATATCACAGACCAAGTATGGATACAAATACTGGACGGTAAGTTCATTCAGTCATATATTCGTCATATACCCGTATTTATGTGAAGCGTTGTGGCATCATGTGGACCCCGATTTCCGTCACATTTTCGGGTTGGCGTGCACTCTTCGTTCCAGACTTGCGCTTCGGTTCGGGCTTGTGTTTAGTCCTGATTTAACGTTTATGGGATACCAATATTCGTTACACCACCCACGCCTTCCAAATATCGGCGCCCTCGCCGATGCTCGGTCACGCTGTTTGTAGTTCAATAAACGTACAATCACATGGGGGTTCCGGGGTCGGTGTCATCCTCCCCAGTCCATCCTCCCAGAGTCCCGTGACATGGCGGCGTCCTCACTGTGGCCCACAGGAACCGTCAAGCCCCAGTCCATCTCTGTACATCGCTCATTATGTTTCAATGTTCTTGATTGGGGATCATTGGTGGGCTATTTACAAGAATTATAGGGAAATTACAGTCCCTGCTTCAGCTCATGCAGGAGTAGTCCAGAAATCGCCTGGAGGGCGTCTTATCAACGCACCTGTGGTCCTGGTGCAGATGGAGGCTGTTGTTCGCTTAAATCGATCAAGACTGCTGTATCTCCATCTCTGACCCTCGTTGAAAGGCCCGATTGGTCGGGTGTGGATTTCGCTTTCGGTCTTCCCCGGGCAAGTTGTCTTTCCATCTTCACTCTCCTATGAATCTTGTATGTCGGCAAATCCCACCGCTGCCACCAGTTTTGTGTAACGTGTGCCGGGCCGGTCAATGAACGGGACGCAGCTGAGCTTAGTCTCGTTAAATGGTAGCGTACAAGCTGTCAGGCCACGGTCCCTGCCGGCACTAGTCCTTGCCAACTAGAGATTCACTTCGACCTGTCAACATGTCTGGATCGAGAAAGTAGGAGAGTGTAGAGACAACCAAGGCCGATATAGAGTCAAATAATATGCAATAATATTCAGTTAAATGTGCAGGATGATCGCGGTTCAAAGGTGTAAATATGTACAGTGTTAATATAAAGTGCCGTGTAAAGAACGGCCTGGCTGCTGGCCCTTTCCACACGGTATGTAATCTTAGGGGCGGCCTAGCTGCTGGCCCCTCTCTTGCTATGGAATGTCGTTGGAGCGAGGCTAAGGATAGCGGCTCGACGTCCTTCCTTCTCCCAGCTGTTGGAGTGAGGCTATGGATATAGCGGCTCTCTTCCCTCTAATGTAGGTATATCGTCTCCAGAAAATGTCGTGGCTTCCTACCGTGAATATGACCGTCTTCCCCTTACAGGTACGTATGGTCCCAGAGATTGCTCCGTCTTCCCACCGTGGATACGTCTGCTTCTCCTTGTGAGAAATCCCCTCTACAGGGAGGTTCGTCTTCCCACCGTGGATATGTCCTTTTATTCCACAGTTGTAACCTGTCTTTGGAGGATGCTTCCGTATCGTCTTCCCTCCAAGGTAAGTGTATCTTCCACAGAAAGTCCCCTGAATGTGTCGTGGCTTCTCACCATGGATATGACCATCTTCCCCTCGCAGGTACGTATTTTCCTAGAGGTAGACTCGTCTTCCCGCCGTGGATACGTCTGCTTCTCCTTATGAGAATTCCACTCTACCGTTAGGTTCGTCTCTCCATCGTGGATACGTCTGTCTTCACCTGGTTTGTACGTATCGACCATGTCACCACTTGCGTGTGATCATTATCCCACCCTAGGTTCATCTAATAACCGTGAACTTAGATGACTTCTATCCAGGCGTAATCTGGCTTGCGAGGATGCCTCTCCTCGGGATGTGTCCGGCTAGATGATGTGGTCTAATATTACGTCTCGGGCAGCGAATCCGTCTTTAACAGTTTTGAGATGCTGCTTCGGTGGCGCGCTCATAGACACCGTAAACGGCCCAGACTGAGGTACTCACGACGACCGATAAAACAGACTTCCTTCGATAATCTTCCTTCAACATCTAAGATCACATCAAATTGCCCTGCTTCTCCTCACAGGTTGGTACCAGTTTTCTGTCACCCGTTTCACGGCGGGAACGCTCTCAGACAGCGTTATTCCTCTCCGCTGTGAACACTTCAGGGCCCCCAACACATAAGCTGGCTTGTGAGAGTGACTTCTTCCTTCGAGCTCCAATCAGGTAGGTACAGTTGGATCCTAGGTATCGCCAGTGCGGTATAGTGCTCCCATGTATCAGCAGCCCAATTCCATAACCCTTGGAATATTACCGGTCGCCCGAACGCAGCCCAGCATTCGCCGACAACACTACTGCTCAATACCCTTCACTAATACTACAGTCACTGGACTTCCTATGTTCCCTCTTCTTCGTACAGGCACCGTCCACCGATTACACGTCTGTGCATGCAATACACTGTTCAGTCTATATGCCCAATAGAAGAGTATAGTTACCTGGTTGCAGTTCAGATCAAAAGTGATTTCCATGCCTGATCTTCGCCTTTTATACACATCAGACCATGTACATGTAACGTCTAGTTGCCCGTATGAAATATCACACTATCCAGGCAAAGACAACTCACACCACAACCTCCCCACAGCGCATGCTCCATTTCGCAGGCTCCAATAACATCCCTGCCTCCAATAGCGGAAGTTGACCTTTACTACGTTGCTATGACGTATAAGGGAAACCAACCAACGCACGGTTCAGTTTGAATCCGACCAAACGACTCCTTTAGTGTTGCACATGAGCGAACTACTTTTCATATGCTCTGTCCAGATAAACAGGGAAAATTATCTCCAAATAATTCTTTTTAACGCTAGGTCAACGGAGGTATTATGCAGACTTGAAAAGTAATCAAAATTTTCGTTAAACATCTATTTTACTATATATGATGTCACTTCCGGCGATGTGCGCGAAGGCCCCGAATCCGGTCCAAAAATCTGACTGGTGGCTGGGGTGTTATTAGACCCCCAGCGAGGTGGTTGCTCACACCATTGTACAGTTTAGGAACGATAACTCCAAACGTTATCACTAAGCAGACCTCGGGGAATTCCCGACTTCTAGTTTCACTTTCGCCACCGGTGATTATATCGCCGTATAAAGTTTGCACAGTTTCCCTGTCAACGGGAACATCAGATAGCATCCTCCGCTGATATCACAGACCAAGAATGGACACAAATACTGGACGGTAAGTTCATTCAGTCATATATTCGTCATATACCCGTATTTATGTTGAGCGTTGTGGCATCATGTGGACTGCGATTTCCGTCACATTTCCGGGTTGGCGTGCACTCTTCGTTCCAGACTTGCGCTTCGGTTCGGGATTGTGTTTAGTACTGATTTAACGTTTATGGGATACCAATATTCGTTACATGTTGTTTTAAGGCAAATGAGAGGTGACTATTCATTCGCCTTACACACGACGTGATTTAAACATGATTTTGTCAAAATGATGTGACATTAGGTACAATATTCATGAAGGCGATAGGATAAGGGTAATATGTAGTAGGCTGACCGTAAGAGCTAATTCATATGGCTTCTGCAAAGGTGTATGGCAGACAAAGTGCGAGGGAGGTGGTAGGAGAGAGAGATTGAACGTCGCGTTCAACAACAACTGTAAACGTGTTGACCATGCTTTGACACTATATCTTGAAAATGCCTCCTGCGGCAACATAAAATATTTCAGAAAAATATTGAATGATTGCAGCGGGAGAAATCGACTGAAACGCAAATATCCGGGTAACCCTATTAATTTGCATCTATAGCAAATTTCCCAAAAATATTTTCAACTGTTCTAAAATATAACTCAATAGAAATAAATAAGCTATGAAGTCACACTAATCATCTAATTGATTGCTGTTTTGAGTTAAATAAAAACATTCAGAAAACTATGTTAATTTACTGAAAGATGATCACGGAGATCCCTATGATGGATTAGATCGATTCCTTTATTTTCACTCCATTTAGGGTAGATTTAATGCTCCATATCAGTCTGCAGTGGCACTGTACTGTTTTCCCCATATCTCTCAACATGGTGACCTGAACGTACCAGAAAACTGATGTTTTCGTCATTTTTCTTCAAAATTCCTGCTTTTCTTCGAGGAAAATTGCGTGAAAACGACTTTATTTCACATCAGAATATTATTTATTAATTTATCATGCAGCTGTTGCAAAGAAAAACAAAAATCGACCAATAAATGCCTTTTTACCCCTCAGCCCGATTGGGCTAAGGGATATTGTTGTCACCCCCGTCTGTCCGTTCGTCTGTCCATCTGTCCGTCCTCTTTTTCCCGGACTCCCATATCTATCCTCTCAAATATAGAATGTAATCTGTAGATCTGCCTTTTGTATGTTTCGTTGGTCAGGTCCTCGTCTGTCTGTCTGTCCGTCCACTTTTCTGTCCATCTGTATCATGATTTAATTCCAACATTATGTATTATGGGCCTCCTTGTGGTAAGTTTCTCAAATCTAGTGGTGGTCAAATCATTTACATAATAACTTCCCTGTATTTCGAAATGTTTTCTTTCCATTCTACTTCCAAAATATTCATGGAATGTTGCAAGCATTCTACCTGATCTCATAAATCTACATATTACATGCACCGAAACAATTTTATTCCCGCCATTCTCAGTTTTATACATATATATATATATACATATTGTACATACTGTATGGTGATTAAACATTCATTCATTCAAGACATGGCAATTAAACATTGGCTTCAGTGTATCATTCAACAATAAAGCTTCTGCATACTATAAACGTAGATCTATAAGGTTCGCTGCTGATAGTGGCCAAAATGGATACCAAACTACTATTTATAAGTGTTCCCCAGAGGGTTTGTTGTATCTCAAATGGTAAGAAATACAATATATTGGCAGGAAGCGATTATTGTAGTCAGAATTTATGGATTAAATGATATAATGGTGAATAGACTGCGTCGCACTGCTGAGCTCTTGTTATAATATAATTGACAAATAAAGAGAATATGCCGTTGGAGCTCGGTAGCCTACTAAGTAAATAACGATTTTACATAAAAGAGGGAATTGTCACATGTGTACAGCAATGGAATTATGTATAATGTCTTCTGAATAAATGTATGAAACTACAAGATGTATTAGGCGTGCATGAAATGAATCTATCCAATTTGATAACGAAAATTTGTATTAAATGTACAACAACAATAAATTGTATTACATCAACAACAAAATGTGTCCTCGCCCCCGACAAATGATAGCTATTCTATGAAAATTATGAACAATATGGGAACAATACAGCATTCTCTTTGGGATTTGCACAAGAGCCCCAGTGAAAAACTATGGACAAATGCCACAATGGACAAAAACCCCATCCAACATTTAGATTCAAGCCAGGGCAATAAGATCACAACTTTACCAATTTACTAATGTATGCCCTCGTACATAGTAGGGGGTATACTGAATTCCGATTGTCCATCCGTCCGTCCGTCCGTGTGTCAGTGCGTCCGTCTGTTTTCCTGTCTGAAATTCGTTTCCGGGCAATAACTTGAGCACCGTTCAGCGGATTCTTCTCAAATTTGGTATGCATATACCATACCATGAGGTGTCGCATGGGATTGCATTTCGACCACTTTCGTCAATAGGTGGCCCCACCTGGTGTTAAAAACCTATATGCATTTCCGTGCAATAACTTGATAACCTTTCATCGGATTCTTTTCAAATTTGGTATGTATCTGCCATGCCACGAGATGTTGCTTGGGCGGGACTGGGGGCTGAGGGGTTATAGCACCTCTGTTGCCTCATGTTTGAATATGACGTCACTGTAACGTCATCAAATCTTGGATGTTTGTACATTTTCTAGTAGAACCTTACCCAAGAGTATAGTGTGGGAAGTTTCAGTGCCCTAGCTCAAGGGATAAGGAAAATATGGGGGGGGGGGAGTAGCGCAGGCAAGATAAGGTTAACGCCCTTCAATGACACTATAAGGACACTATCAAACCTAAAATAGGTATATATCTGGAGAACGCTATTGCATGGTTAGAGTTCTGTGACTTTCAACATCGGATTTGTAAAACAAAAATACGTGTACTAGATCCGTTCGACATCATATCGTCAAATGGAAAGTACGAATATATCTCGTGATAGGATAGCTTCACATCGAACATGGGTCCATGGGTGAGACGTCGTAATGACATCATCGAGCTACCTCGTTCGAGAAGAGAATATCGAATACCCACGCTCTTCCGCCTTAAACTACGCTGTCCTTCATATGCGAGGGACATATTAAATACGGGCACATATCACGAATCGTTAGATTCTTGGTATGTGCTTTAGAATAGGTTAACCAGAAGACTATTCTGTGAAGTCATGTGACGCAGTCAGTATGTCGGCACCTCTTCCCAGTTCCCTTATATGTGTTGTAATTTAGGTTCGACACTCAATAGCCAGAAAACACCCATAAATGATTTCCGTATCCAACTCCATATGGGTATGGAGATAGATAAGACAATTACATGAAAGGAAAAAAGCTGTCAACAGAATTCAATGATGCCGGTTCGCGCTTTGTATTCATTACGGCCGTTGATCCGACCAGGGACTATTAATTTGCACTTCATTCGATTTATTCTAATAAAACATCGCCGCCTGCCATGCCGCGATACCGGAAATTCTGCATTCAATGACGGGAGAAGATAAGTCGAGAAAGAGTACGACGTGGGATGCATTCACCTACACGCCAAATAAGTAACAAACACGATACAATCGAAATCTGATTTTATTCGTCATAAAGGATAACCCGATTACACAGCACATTTAATCGATATATTATATCATATGTACGTCGACTATATGATGGTGGTGTAAAGTCAGATTTTTTATATTTAAGCGCAATATCATACAAATTATGAATTATGCTATCATACTGTGACAAAAATAGAATAGATCTGATTCGTCATCCTTGAATGAACAGCTGACTTTAAAGAAATGACTTTTTACGCGAAGAATACAGATCTGACAGTATTGTAAACAGATGCCATCCGTAATCTTTTCCAGGTTTTGTGTCCATTGAGAACCTTCGTCCGTTATCGTCAGTCATTATCATTATCCAATAAGAATACACCATCGAATAAGTCTCGCGTTCTGCCAGTCCGGGATACTCCGAGGATAACATGTCCTGGAACATTTTTTTTTCGCATTTTGACCTCGTTTTTAGGGCCTCCCTGATCTGTAACCCCATATTCTCTTCTAAGTAGCTCTTGGTTTTCATGACGGACCTAGGCTTAAGATCTCATTTCATTTCAAGAGGAATGAAGTTATATTTTTCATCGGGCGCCATGACAGATTTTATGATTCTAGGTTGCATGTTAATGTACGCCTTCTGTGAGATAACTTCATCCTGTCCTGCCTGGACATGAGTGACGTGTGTATCAGTAGCCTTATCACAATGCAGGCCCAAAATGAAGATTCGTGTCTGGATTTTCTGAGACGAGCTAATGCTGTCCGCGTCACCCTGGAACGAGCTTCGCTGCCATCACAGAGAAAGAGTTCTCAGTATCCACATGAACGGACAAACCCACAGTCGAACCACACTGCATTCACTAACCAGTATATCAACCGCGTATCAGCAAATATATCAATCATTTACCAACCAAGTTCGGGAAAGTAAAAAAAAACACGAATTGGAAATTGTCAATTGGAATTTTCAGTATCGAACGACACTGACACTCACCAACAAGTATGTTAACCATGTATCAACCAATACAGCAAAAGGTTGCACCCTGACGTTCTCAGTACCGCGAAACTGTACAACTGAAAGATATGAATTGCAAATTTTGCTTGAAAGCCGAAGTCAGACCAAAAATGTTCAAATTGGATAAGTTTCCAATCAATATCGACTTTTCTGTTTGGTAGAATGCAAATTCTACTATATCAGATTTTCGCGATCATAATTGAGGCAACAAACAACATTCGGTTTGTCCTATTGAGACGGTGAACATGGCACAAAATTCAAACTCACTTACTCATTCACAACGCCAATATATATGCTAATTGTTGGCAGACTGATTGAGCTAGAATACTTTATAGGATAGTTTCAAACCTAGTTTAGTGGAATTCAGAAGCCGGGAACTTTCAAAGCCGGAAACTGGATTGTAGCCAAACTAATCTGTACAACATATTTCCACACATGGGGAAATCACAACCCTGTCTGTTTGTTTTGATCTCAGGAAATTGTAACCTCTCTCCATTTATCACCAAAATAATTCATTTTAATCCAATAGCAAGTTTTCAACTAGAGCGAACAGCTGCACTGTTTGTTGATATGCTTTTTTTAATTTTCCTCACTACTAGTGTCTGATATTGTCAAAAAGCTTCAGTCTATCACTCAAACACTTCACAAATTGATAAATAGAATTCTACTCACTGTAGCAAAGCCAAAAACATTTAAATCATGATTGCTGATCGTTCACAATAAAAAGATCTGAAAATGTATGTAAGTGCTCATGCCTATACTAGCAGAATCACATGAAAAAATGTTGATAATCCGTCACTTCGTTTAAATAAATTTAGGGTTTAAGTGAAGATCTTAGTGTGAAGGATATTCAATCAAAACTTTACTCTTGGAACTCATGTTGTTAGCAATCAAACTTATAAAATGACAGAATAAATTACTAAAACGTTTCACACCCCTTGCGTACATGTACAACATAAACACGCAACACAGAAAACAATACATGGCCGATGACACTCAATGAATGATGAATGATTTTGATTGACTGAATATGCTTGAACCTGAAGAGAAAACATAAAAATCAAATCACAGAGGAAAGAAAAAAATAAATAAACAAAAGACCCTAAAGCACCCCACTGGCAAATTATACTACCCTACAGAACTAAATCAAACCAGCAAAAACTCCCAAATCTAGATTCTATCTGTGCTATCGTTTTTGAAAAAGAAAAGGAAAAAGTCCGAAACAGATAAAAGATTTATTAAGGCATTAACCAGAGGGTACTCAAAGCAGGTCTGTCATTCCCGCTCCCAACTAAGGTAGTTAGTAGTAGGGAGACGGCATATTCATTATTATTTTGCCGGGGGAGATAACTCTTTTGTGGAGGGTACGTGGAGGGGGCGCCACCAGCTCAAGAGACCAAAAACTACCTCCAGCACAGAAGAGTTCCAATCTAGGGGGAGGTAACTCTGGGTGACTATAGTTCCGGCAAAGGGCCCCTGGGCATGTATTCTTCCGCGGTGATGCGGTCTGGGGGTGATGCGGTCGCGGGAAAAAGCTTCCGCGGAGAAAAAGTAGTCCCCAGACTTCAAATACGCTGCATGGTCCGATTGGGTCGAGTGAGGTATCAAAGTGAAGCATTCGTGAAGGGGCGTCCAGTCATGGGTGGGTGCATGTAAAATTAGGATTTTTTCCCGAAACTATAAAAAGCGGAACACGGACTTTACCCCTAAAATAGAGGAAAACACCTATCAACCCTAGTCCAAAGGGCTAATATCGGTCCCCGGGCTTATTGGGACCTGCCTATCAAGTCAATGGGGTGGGTGCATGTAAAATTAGGATTTTTTCCCGAAACTATAAAAAGCGGAATACGGACTTTACCCCTAAAATAGGGGAAAACACCTATCAACTCTAGCCAAAAGGGCTAATATCGTGCCCCGGGCTTATCGGGGCCTGCTTATCGAGTCAATGGGGTGGGTGCATGTAAAATTAGGATTTTTTCTCGAAACTATAAAAAGCGGAACACGGACTTTACCCCTAAAATAAGGGAAAACCCCTATCAACCCTAGCCAAAGGGGCTAATATCGGTCCCCGGGCTTACTGGGACCTGCCTATCAAGTCAATGGGGTGGGTGCATGTAAAAATTTCTCCGGAAAAAAAGCGGAACACGGACTTTACCCCTATCAACCCTAGCCAAACGGGCTAATATCGGTCCCCGGGCTTATCGGGGCCTGCCTATCAAGTCAATGGGGTGGGTGCATGTAAAATTAGGATTTTTTCCCGAAACTATAAAAGCGGAACACGGACTTTACCCCTAAAATAGGGGAAAACCCCTATCAACCCTAGCCAAAAGGGCTAATATCGGTCCCCGGGCTTATCGGGGCCTGCCTATTAAGTCAATGGGGTGGGTGCATGTAAAATTAGGATTTTTTCCCGAAACTATAAAAAGCGGAACACGGACTTTACCCCTAAAATAGGGGAAAACCCCTATCAACCCTAGCCAAAAGGGCTAATATCGGTCCCCGGGCTTATCGGGGCCTGCCTATCAAGTCAATGGGGTGGGTGCATGTAAAATTAGGATTTTTTCCCGAAACTATACAAAGCGGAACACGGACTTTACCCCTACAATGGGGGTCTGTATTATACAATATAAGGGAAAATGCCTGTATCGGGTATGGGGATGGTCAATTTTTTTCGTGGGCTTTACTATGGCTTGTGGGGTCTCGTTTTTCTCTTTTCGCCAAGAAAATGACAATGGGTAGGGTCCCGGAGCGAATCGGTGAAATTTTTGGGAAAAGTCACCGAGGTCTGTATATAGGCTCATACTGGCTATATGGGGGGGAGGGGTGGTCAATTTTTTTTTGTGGGTGTTACTATGGCTTGTGGGGTCTCGTTTTTCTGGTCTCACCAAGAAAAACACGATGGGAGGGGTCCCGGAGCGAATCGGTGAAATTTTTGGGAAAAGTCACCGAGGTCTGCATATAGTCCATACTGGCTATATGAGGGTATAGGTTCAACCTGGGAAATTCACACACGTTCATTGTGATATGGGTTGTGGGGTCTCGTTTTTCACGTCTCGTCATTTAGAACACAATGGGAGGGGTCCCGGAGCGAATCGTTGACATTTTTGGGAAAAGTACCGGGTAGGCCTGTATATAGGCCTATAGGCTGGCTATACGGGGGTATAGGTTCAACCTGGGAAATTCACACACGTTCATTGTGATATGGGTTGCTTGGATTTGTTTTTCACGTCTCGTCATTTAGAACACGATGGGAAGGGTCTCGGAGCGCAACGGTGAATTTTTTGGAAAAGTACCATATAGCCCATATAGTCCCATACTGGCTATATGGGGGTATAGGTTCAACCTGGGAAATTCACATACGTTCATTGTGATATGGGCTGTTTGGATTTGTTTTTCACGTCTCGTCATTTAGAACACGATGGGAAGGGTCCCGGAGCGAAACGGTGAAATTTTTGGAAAAAGTTCACCGAGGCCTGGGTAGGCCCATAGGCCTATACTGCATGGCTATGGGGGTATAGGCCCATACGGGGTGGACGTTTGGGGTCTAGGTGAGCCCCTAATGATCCTATGATGTCGTATGAGGTCTTATTTTGAAGCTCTCGTGGAGGAGCATCCGACTGGACTAATGGTTCGTCCGTTTTCAATAGTCTGCGCATGCGCAGTCTGGCCGTAATATAGAAAGCAGGCATGTTGGGGGGTATGTGGGTGTGTGTTTGGGGTAGAGATGGACCGCTATGGGTCCGAATGGGTCGTGGAAGGTGTCAAAGTGAAGCTTGTGTGGGTTAGTCAGAATGGCGTGTTTTTAAGTGCAAGTCGCGTCAATCTGCGCATGCGCAGTTGGTTGTAGTAAGTAAAGTGGCCATTTTGGGGCAGTGAAGGAAGGTATTTGGGGTCGAGATGGACCATCCTTGGTCCGAATGCGTCCTGGGAGGTGTCATGTTGTAGCTCTCGGGGTGTAGACCCCGATTTGAGGGATGTTCACGTCATCTGTGACGTCATTGGTGACGTCATCAGTACGAGTAGTAGCCAAAGTGAACATTTTGGGGCAGGGAAGGAAGGTATTTGGGGTAGAGATGGACCATCCTTGGTCCGAATGCGTCCTGGGAGGTGTCATTTTGTAGCTCTCGGGGTGTAGACCCCGATTTGAGGAATGTTCACAGCATCTTTGACGTCATCGGTGACGTCATCAGTACGAGTAGTAGCGAAAGTGGGAATTTTGGGGCAGTGAAGGAAGGTATTTGGTGTAGAGATGGACCATCCTTGGTCCGAATGCGTCATGTGGGGTGTCATCTTGTAACCTTCGGGGTGGAGACCACGATTTCAAGGGATGTCCACAGCATCTGTGACGTTATTGGTGACGTCATCAGTACGAGTAGTAGCGAAAGTGGGCATTTTGGGGCAGTGAAGGAGGGTATTTGGTGTAGAGATGGACCATCCATATCTGTCATGCGTATTATACAGTATCTGCCCTGTATTATACCAATCTGTGCTGTATTATACTATATCTGTCCTGTATTGTACCATATATGTCCTGTATTATACCAAATCTGTGCTGTATTATACAATATTTGCCCTCTATTATGCCATATCTGTGCTGTATTATACCATATCTGTCCTGAATTACACCATATCTGTGCTGTATTATGCAATATCTGTGCTGTATTCTGCAATATCTGTCCCGTGTTATACAATATCTGTCTTGTATTATAGCAAATATGTCCTGTATTGTACCATATTTGTCCTGTATTATACAATATATGTTCTGTATTATACCAAATCTGTGCTGTATTATACAGTATCTGTCCTGTATTATACCAAATCGGTGCTGTATTATACCATATGTTTCCTGTATTGTACCATATATGTCCTGTATTATACATTATATGTTCTGTATTATACAATCGGATAGCGGTTGTCGTGAATAACAACAAGTTCAGCAATGTTTATATAGTTTATTACCCCCAATGTTACATCATACCCAGGCTGGGGGAGCCGCCCTGGGTATGTTTAGCATGTTCACAGCAAAACAAATTGAAATATCAAACACCATGTTTTATTATTTAACAATCTGTGTACAATTTCAGGTAATTCAAAAATCTTGTAGGCTGTATTTCAAAACATATTTCTTTAAGATATATTTATTTGTCATTTAGAAAGTTATCATTTGACAGTATGGTCGTTTGTATTCCTTAATCTGGTGGTCGCTGGTTCGAATCTCGCATGGGACTCGACCAATTTTTAGCACTAGAAAGAATCTGTGCTATACTAAGATAGAGTAATCCCGAAATGATGAAAATACTGTTATATCCTCACTTTCTAAATGACCAAAAAAATCTCCTTGTGTATTAAGCACGGGAGCTATGTCATTACAGTCAATTGAGGGGGTACCGGTATGTTCGCTTTACCGATCCGCTAGCTACCTCATGTTTTGAGGGGAGGTCCGTTGGCCGAGTGGTTTAGATCGCCGACATATAATGCTGAGTACTGCAGGACTTGAAAGGACTCTCACAGCCAGATTCCTTATTGTTTACACGGCATACACTGAACAAAGAAATAATAATAACTTACCTATACGATAAACTTTTAAGTTCAAATGTGTTGCATATTCTGATGCTATCACCGTCAGTTTAGATCTGATGCAAACATTCTCAGACATACGTAACAGCGTGGCTCTCATATGGGGAGTTGTAATTGATTACTTGCTCTGCGAAGTTATTCATCACTAAGTTTCACTTCAATTTAGATTGACATCGGAATATCTCAAAATGATCCCGAGGAGAAAACGGCAAAGCTAATCGACAGAAGTTCACAGCTGGCTGTACTTAATCCTGGAATTCTGGGAAATTTTGAACCCGGGGATCTTCCAATAAACACAGGATTAGGTAAGTATAATTTCAATGAATATTCAGCTCTATGTAAGACAATGCAGCAAATTCTGTCTTAGTGTATGACAGAGTATTGAAAAGCGAAGAATAAATGACGAACTCTACTAACAGCTAATTAGTTTAAACCTTAATTCTCTATATCTCCTTAGTTTTATATAAGAAAATTAACTTCGAAGACAGTGTTTACTCAAAATTACCAGAATTCTTGGATTCGTTATGCTAATTTCAATCAGAATCCCCGTAAGATGTGGTATTCCATCCAATAATATATGGCATTTAACCCTATCTGGCCTGGGCTTTTGGGGACCTATTCAGGCCTGGGAAGGGCCATTTGGACCCCCACCCCCTAATTATTTTTCTTACCCCTTGAGTTAGGGAGCTGAAACGTACCACACTATACCCTTGGTTCAAGCTCTATCGGAAAATGTTCAAAAATCAGAGATGGCCAATTTGATGACGTCACAATGACGTCCTTTTCAAAAACGGCATTTTTGGGTCGATTTTTCGAATTTTTCATTTATGAAATTTCTCCGCAAAAACTTTCTTATAAATAAGTAAATATTAATGTGATGTGAAATAAAATAGTTTTTGCCCACTTTTCCTCGCGGAAAAGCAGAAATTTTCAAGAAAAATAAGGAAAACGTCATTTTTCTGGCCGGGTGGCCGCCACCTTGAATTTACCCATGATCCTCTACTCGGGGGGTTATGCAAATAGGCTTAAAATGACTCCAATATGATAAGCTATAAAGTCACGGGGTGTAAGCTCTCAATTTTTTGTCGTTCCGGAGATAGCGCAGAAAGTTTAGTAGGGGGCCATGTTGGCTTAATATAATTGTTCTTGCTAAACCAAATCAGGCGTGGCGATTTAAGGTCTGTTCCAGCCTAGGGGGGACCATTTCTGCCCTCTATTTATTTTCGTTACCCCTCGAGATAGGATTAAGGACTTGTATCCCGTCATTGGTATGAGGGAGCATGTGCAGGGTGGTGTGGGGTTGCACGGCATAATTTAGGGCACAAGGACGAGGATTACTAGGGTGTTGGGGCAGAAACAATTATTAAGGAAAGTGGGTTGGAGAGAAATTCGATGGGTGATATATTAAATGTTGAGTGAATGGGGAGGATGAGTGGCTATTGGGAGATTTAATTATGAGTGTCCATGGTGATAATTAATCAAAGTTGCCACTAAAAATCAGTCCGAGAAGAGAGAATGAGGGGGCTTGACAGATGAAAATATTATGTGATACTTCTGTAGTTATGGGAATTAAGAGAAGGTACATTGTTTAATAAGAATGTGGGGATTAAACAGTGTCTATGTGACACTGTTAAGAGGGATCATGTGTAGGGCGGGTTGGAGGAAACGGGTTGCACGGCGTGTTCGCACGACCTGTGCCCATCGCGGTGCGATGGAGTGCCCAAGTACATCCATCCATCCATCCATCCCAGCTGGGGTCCAAATTTAGGACAAAAACTTTATTGAACAGGTGAAATTATTTTGCTAATGAATGTTTGATTAGGTGAAATTTAGCATTCAAAATCTTATCATATAACCATATCTGGTGGTGTACGCGGCCGCGTCATTAATTTTGTCATTTAAACTACCAGGCCTGAGGAGTTATCATGCTTCCCTACCTAACTGTCTATCCTATCTCTGGTGCGACAAAAAAGTGAGAGCTGACAATCCGTGACTTTGTCATTCTGGGGTTATTTGGAAACTAAATACATAGCTCTCCCAGCAGAGAATCATGGGTAAATTCTAAATGGTGGCCATGTCGGTTACCTGATGTTTTCGTCTTTTGTCTTCAAAATTTCTGCTTTTTTGCGAGAAGTGCAAAAAAATTTATTTCACATCAGATTATTATTTCTTAATTGATCACGCAGTTTTGCGAAAAAAAACGAAAAATCTGAACGAAAACAAAATCTTATCACCGAGTATCGTGTTGGAAAAATGCCTTCTTGAAAATGACGTCACTGTGAAGTCATCAAAGTGACCATCTCGAACTTATTTGCATTTCCTAGTAGAGCGTGACCCACGTGTATATTTTGTTAAATGTCAGCTCCCTAGCTCAATGGGTAAGAAAAATAATTAGGAAGAGGACCGAAATAGCCCTCACCCCCCCACCCCCTGGCCTTGACAGACCCAAAGAGCCCCGACCAGATAGGACGAAAACTACATCACCGCAATATTACCTCGTAATATATCTTGCTCCATACATAATAACATATCCATGGATCTTCCAATACTAATTGATAATAAATGCAATAAGCACTAAGCTTGTGTTTGATGACGTCAACATCCGCCGGTCAAAATGAAGTTACATCAGTAAATTGTCAGTTACAACAGAGCCATGCCTTCATGACAGCAAGATCATTACTCTCGTGTGAGTGGGAGCCATGTCACTACTTTGGCAGCTAGGCTCCCTGTAACATCACCATTCTAAGGAAATTTTCCATTGGTTACTTCATCAACAGTCAACCTGAGAGATTCTCCTTGAAGAAGTGAGTCGTGAGTCTCGCGGGACGAAAATGAGTAAAATGCCCCCCTCCCCCCCGCCCCCACCCACCTAAAGCTTTTCCAGTTGGTGATGATATCTCAAACTATTACCTCTTGTGCTAGTTCCTATCGAATATTGGTGGTGACATATCAACTCACGGCATATCATTATGCTCAACATATCTTTTGCAACGCATGAATTCTTGGATCCTTCAAATGTATCTTTTCAGTGGACCGTGAAATCGACGTCCCTCTCTCTGAGGACGAGAAGCAGCGAGTGGAGAAAAGTTATAAGGAATATGGATCCAACGTGATACTGAGTGATAAGATATCTCTGGACAGAGTAGTACCAGACACAAGAATGGACGAGTAAGTGAGAGTATATGTGATATGATACACTGTGATGAGATATCTTTTGACAGAGTAGTACTAAGCACCAGTATAGAGGAGTAAGTCAGATTACACATGTGATATGACACACTGTGATAAGATATCTTTAGACAGAGTAGTAATAGGCACCAGTATAGAGGAGTAAATCAGATTACACATGTGATATGACACACTGTGATAAGATATCTCTGGACAGAGTAGTACCAGACACAAGAATAGACGAGTAAGTGAGAGTATATGTGATATGATACACTGTGATGAGATATCTTTTGACAGAGTAGTACTAAGCACCAGTATAGAGGAGTAAGTCAGATTACACATGTGATATGACACACTGTGATAAGATATCTTTAGACAGAGTAGTAATAGGCACCAGTATAGAGGAGTAAATCAGATTACACATGTGATATGACACACTGTGATAAGATATCTCTGGACAGAGTAGTACCAGACACAAGAATAGACGAGTAAGTGAGAGTATATGTGATATGATACACTGTGATGAGATATCTTTTGACAGAGTAGTACTAAGCACCAGTATAGAGGAGTAAGTCAGATTACACATGTGATATGACACACTGTGATAAGATATCTTTAGACAGAGTAGTACCAGAATAACTGATAGTGAATTTGTACATGTGATATGCATATGATCATATAAATGATCGGAAGTAGGCTACAGGAGCAAGTAACCCAGCTTAATCATGTTAATAGAAGTAATATTGCAGTGCGCAGTATATAGGTTGTGGCACAAAACTTGTGGTTGGCAACGTCATGCAGGTACAGAGTCCCAGTGGGAAATCTTTACATTTGGTGGGGACATATGGAGCCCCTAATGTATAAAGCCTTTTGTCGCATAACTGCAATGTTATTAGGGACATTTGGTCAGGTCAAAATTTTCGTATTTTCATAATTTTC
>JAVTVY010051743.1:0-27454 GCA_036873755.1 Hanleya hanleyi | reverse complement strand
AGCTAGCTTAACATCCCGTCCAGTCCGTCAAATTAGCACAATCGAGTCCAGAGTCAACAGTCTTTGCCTGGGTGGAACTTGTCCCCTCTGCTATGATTGGTGGCTGGAGCCTATCAAGTTTGTTGTCATTGCTCACAAACACCCTATAACTGTTACAGTTACTATTGATGTGGTTCAGTTGATCTGAACTTGGATACAATTTCTACACACAGGTAACTCCTACTACTGACGTCAAGAGGCTGTAGTTCTGTGGTCAGAAATTTACCTGTCCTCTCTCTGGGCTTAATCTAATCTCCATACCTATATAGATTTGAATGGTTTAGGGGAGCTGTTAACGCCTCAAAGGTCTCTAAGCGTTCTACTGTGTACACAGCCTATAAGCTGGCAGTTAAACACAATAGTGTCAGCATATATTAGCCATGTGAGTGTGATAATATGTACTCTCACATAGAAATGATTGTATTAAGGACACAGGCTGGCGATCAAAACCTTAAACAAATACGTTAGGCCAATATTAAGGCAGAATATCCAATTATGTAGAACAGCAATGCAGATTAAATGTAATTCCTAATAGCTCGATTAACATGAATTATCTGTTTCTAGGTCAAGATGATTCAGTTTACAGCTTCACTGTCAGTCTCTCCATTTATCAGTCTCTTCACATGTATTTGAAACCAGCTCAACAGAGTCCCGCCAAATTTAACATGGTTCCTGTAAAGCATGTTATTATATATAACAATGGCTTTAAGGGGTTTCAGGTTTTAATTTCTGGTTCATATCTGTGATTAAAATTATTTCTGAAAGTACATATCTTAAGATATGAGGGACATCATGGTATCGCTAGATATACCACTATTTTGCCAAGACTATACATGGAATATAACGACAATTGTCCAACTTATATACCATATTCGAGCCAAAATCGGCCAAAATCAGCCAGATTTGCCGTGAATATGTGTGTGCGTACTTTAGGGATCTTCAAAACTATATTTTATTCAAAAGCACAATGGCTAATAAGTTTTTCATTACATTTCATAAAGTAACATCTACAAAAGCCTGACTTTCCAATGTTGTCATGTGATACTAAACCGCATGCTGAAGTCGGCAACCAGTCAATACCGGTTCTCGTCAGATCACCGAAGTTAAGCAACGTTAAGCTCGGTCAAACTTGGATGGGTGACCAGGTGATGTGCTGGCTGGGCTGATCAGTGTCCAGGGTAATAGGAACTGTGAGCACTCTCGTGTTCTGGCACATACATGTAGGCACCATCGAGATATAACTGAAACAAGGTTGTAAACGACATTAAAGGTGAACTGAAAAGCTTTCCAATGTTTTGTTAAAATGTCATAAAACGAGAACTTCTATAGTTGTTACAAATATGTGTGGTAATAGTTCTGTGGGTTATTGTTTTATTTTGGGTATATGAGAAGTCAAAACTTTAAAACGAGAGCCAGAACTTTTAATAACGTCATCGCTTGCCTCCCGTTGTTTTTGGAACGTCATGACGTTATAGTGGTCCTGGCTCATTCATCCGACGTAGCAGGACGTCACATTTAAATAAAACTTGAATGAAGGAGACCACTATAACGTCATAACGTTCTACAAACCAAGAGAGACAAGCGATGCAAGTTTTCAAGACGGATTTATAACAGGATAACTTAAACAGTGTTATTAGTACAATTTTGCAAAATATATTTGCCCCAAAAACGTATAAAAGTTATGTCACATAAGACAAGATGTATATAAGCAACATTTTAGATAAAATTAAAAGCTTTGCAGTTCACCTTTAAACCCTACTACTCACTCACCCTATAGATGCGTGAGGCGGCTCTTTAAGCAAGGCCTAGCTCTGCAGGGTCAAAGTTTGCGGAGTTGAAGATGTCACTTCTTCTTTCCGGGAACTACAGGGGGGCTCTTTTTTCGTTTATAATCCTCATAATTAATGCAGAGATGACAATTAAACATGTTATAAGCCTCACTGATTCCAGCCAGGGAAATAAGGACATCTTTTGTTCTAGGCCAAGGGTTCAGAGTACCCGGTTTAAATTTCTCCAGAGGTCAACGTTTCTTTCCCGCCTCTCACCACTTGGCGCTATTCAACCGGAGTAAAAATAAAGGCATGCTTATACAAATTACAATCACTGAATCAGTACATTTTGTAAACATCATTTGTTTAACTACACGCAGTTTTTAAGCACAACTTTGCATTCATTTATTATTTCTCGTAAATTGAAAGCCTTCCCATGTTTTGTCTTTTCACTAACATCACCAAAGAAATCGAGGGAATAACAGGGAGCACTTCTCAATAAGCCCTGGCTTTCTATGTGGCACATTTTTTTTATGTTCGAAATTAGAAGAGAAATGTTGAGAGTTTGATCAATGTTCAAAATATTTAGAAGTGAATTTAGCATTTTAAGATTGGAAAAAATCTTGTATTAAAAAAATTAGAGTATTCGAAAAAATAGAAGCAATACGGTACTTATTATTTATTTTGTGTTATAAATGTGTCTGTTCTTATTTTTGTACATTGTCCTTCATGGATGTAACATACAATAAATTCAAAATTATCCAAAATCATTGTCCAGGGTCCACAGCTACCATTCTCAGCACCAGTTTGTCATACAAGTACCATATCAGGGCATGAGTTTACCGTAAAACTTTGCTAGACCGTCGGGCTGGTATATTTCATTACACAGAGCTGAAATTCTCGAATTATAACCAGCCAGTCGGGCTGGTTAGCTAGCTTCAGAACTAAATGCAACCAGACAAGTTCTAAATTCACCAGCCACGGGCTGCCGGGCTTGCGGGAATTTTGAGCCCTGCATATGATTCCTGATCAAATTATTTGATCCATGCCCATTGTTTACATGGAATATGAGAATATTAGCTAGAGAAAATAACAGAGCACACAAGATTCATATAAATATGGAAAAAAACATGTTATTTTTCATGACCACTTATTTTCAAGGTTTCTGGGCTTAAAGATTCTGCAGTACTTTATTATAATTTTGCGAGTTTGAAATGCCAACCATTACACATATGACCTAGATGTAAAACATTTGCGCGCATTTATCTTTGTGAATCTGTCAACTTGTGAAATCACGAAAATCAAAAACATTTCCAGCTGTTCTGATTTATTCCAACTGTTCTGATTTATTGGTTATATTTATATGTCAAAATGTGACACGTCCTCAATAAGAACCTTTAAGAACAAATCCAGAAAATATAGTTTAATCTGCACATTAAACTACTAGCAGAATGGCCATTTTAAATTTCCATAAACTATAGAATAGTATCAATTCAGATCAACAATGTACAGTGCCATTTGAACAGAGGTCAAATCAATGTCTGCATGTTCAAACCATAAATCATGATCTCAATGGCTGACATGGGGACTGATGCTTCACTGTGATTGAGAATGACCACAATGAAAAATGGCAACTTAAGATTTCACCTGTGATCTCAATGTGAACGATATTCAACGATACTTATTGCAGTTCTGGATAGTATCCTACATTGTATTAACGTCAAAATTGTTTTTGACATTTTAGCCCATAAAAATGATCTGTCATCCAATCTTCTTTCCAAATGACCACACCGTGACCGCAATTTATCTGAATACATTCCCTGCACCAGCCATTGTTATGATAAATGGCAGATTCAAGTCAAGCAGAATATAACCAGTATATTTCTGAAATATGTATATATACAATATACCTGTGATCTTTTCATGTGCATAGATCTCCACGAATCTACATTATGTTGACAGGCAGGTACTTATTACCAGAAATAATAAAACATAATGTCTTCTCATAATCAAATACAATGTATGAAATACATAAACTATGTATCAGTTGATTGACACTATTACTCAAGAAACCAATCAAGCTAAATCCTGAATTAATTGTGTAATCCAGTTCAGGATCATTCTACTCAGTGCTGTATGCCACGAGATAATAGCTATATAATGTCGCCTCTTAACTTTACACGTACATTCAATTTAGGGAGTAACTACATGTGACTAATTGAATAATCAACTAATCAATCAATCACTTGAAATCAATGCTAGTTTTAAACCACAATATCATTTCATGCAGGTACATAATGGTACATATTGAGTAATATACATGTAGGGTATACATTGCACATAACTGAATAGAGCTGAGACAGGATACATTAACCAGGTATTACCCAGAACAGGTGAGACAGGATACACCAACACAATCCAGGTGAGACAGGATACTAGTATCCAGTATGGGTAAGACAGGGTACATTAACCCAGTATATATGTGAGACAGGACCCACTACAGGGGAGATGACCAGGCATGCCAGGGCTACATTAACCCACTGTACACATCAGACATGATACATTAATACAATCCAGATGAGACAGGATACAACTATCCAGTATGGGTAAGACAGGGTACATTAACACACTAAAAGTATGGGTGAGACAGGACACAATGAAACAGGGTACCCCCGTACAGGGGTCCGGTACAGGTGAGACCAGATACAGTACCATGTACAGGTAAGACAGGGTACATTAACACAATATGGGCAAGACAAGACACAAGTATTCAGTACAGGGGAGATGGCAGCTAGGCATTACATCAACGCACTGTACACATCAGATAGGATACATTAACCCAATACTGGTGAGAAAGGGATACATAAAGAGAACTGGAACAATTGAGGCTGGATTTCATTAACCCAGTTGGGATAAGACCTACAGTGACAAAGCTGTACAGGTAAGACAACGCATATCTATGCAGTACAGATGAGACCAAATAGATCAAAATGTACAATAAAACAGTATGGATGAGACAGGACAGGATTTAACCCAGTACAGGTGGGGCAGGGAGTGAGTGAATAGCATTTAATGTCACTTTCAACATTATTTCAGTCATACAGAGTACATCAACACAGAGAGGTGAGTTGGGAAACATAAACCTAGTACAAGTGAGACAGGGTACATCAACCCAGTACATGTGAGTCAGGATACATTAACCCAGTACAGGTGAGACAGGACACATTAACCCAGTACAGGTGAGATAGGACACATTAACTCAGTACAGGTGAGATAGGACACATTAAGGACTCGAGGCCCGGGGAATAGGCTCAAACTATCGATAGTTTTTTCTTTGCATATTTCAAAAGTTGAAGAAAAAACCTATCTGTTATTTTCCTTAAAAAATGTTTGCAAACGTGAAATTTTAGCTCTCAAAAATTCATTGTCTGTGGAAGAACTCTGCACTGTGGGGATTAGCGCGCATTACTCACAGTCGGTGTTATCGCCTGCTGTGCCTTAGCACCTTGGCTAATTACTTGTCACTGCAATACACACAATTCGCACGCTGGGTTCATTTATTATAATTACTACATTCATGCCAAAGTCGCCATCGTTTACAAAATATTGAACAGGAAATTATATGGTCTATCTCAGTGTTTTCGCGCCACATGACAAAATAAAAAAATACAAACACACTGCTCAGGTGGTCAACCATTTCCGGAAAGCATGTGGTATATGCAGATATATATATTGCGAATTTGCGTAATGTTTTTCATAATATCTCACTTGACATTCTATCAACATATCTTACTTGCCAACACAATCATGGGAAGAAAACGTTACAAGATTAGTAGGACACGCATGCAGGCAAAAAGAAACTTTGATAAACATTATTACACGACTCCTGCTGTTCGGTCATATATACCTCCGATTCAGTATTACTTCATACTGCATTATCGCATTATACATGCGGCAAATGTAGAAAGTGAGGTATTCATTCAAAATAAATACTTTACGTATTCACCATCGTACATATAATTATAAAAAAGGCAACATTATTCCCGCAAATTGTATACTTTCGCGATAATAGTAACGTTTTTTAACTCCACACCGGAAATGGCCGCTGCCAGTTTTTCCCCGTTTGAGGTCTGTGGACTGACCAGTTCCTGTTTTCTTCTCTTTCCTTGAGCTAGACCTTTTTCAGTCGGCAATTAAATCCATGAATGTCCAATTGCCGCAAATCATATCTCTGTAAACCTTCTACACAATGCTCAACGTCTACTCAATCACCCGCGGTGAGGGATTTCGAAAGGCGTGAAAACTGACCAACGGGGGATATTCCAGCATAAAAATTCATCTTCGTAACTGGTTTTCTACACTTTCTCAAAATATATTGTTCCAAAGTGATTAAAGAACATTTGGTCTATAATCCCTATATGTTGTGTGAGAATATTGTGTCATTATCATGAAGTAACGGATAATAATTACAGAATATCATCTGAAAAGTAGATTATTTTTGTTTACGGTCTATATCAGACATATTTTTTTACACAGCTGGTACATACAAACTTGCTAATAACTTCTCTATTTTTCATCCGATCATGTCAATTTTTGGGGAGCATAATATATACATTACAGTCCGAGCAACTGTGTCTCAGTTTTTCAAAATGTTGCTTTGTTTTGAAGTTCTTGGAACTTGAAATAGACTTTCATTTTGTTTCAAAAAATAAACTTTACAACGCTCTCAAACTTTTTCTAAGAGTTAAAAAAAAAGCTGAGACACATTGTTTGGTTTGAAAAGTTTATTATCACCATGCAAAATCTCGGACTCGTTACTTGTAAAATAATAGGTGAAATTAGCGATATAAAAAAGACATCATTTTTTTTAAATAACTGTTTTCTAACTACAACAAAACCGGTGATATAAACGTAAGAATTAAATTTTTACTTTATTTGGAACGCCTGAATCGTGATCTTTCCAACCATATAAAACATATATATATATGTATGTGAAGTGGTTGTGATGAAATGAGACAGAATGCACGAGGGTGTCTAGTATCAGGCGCTACCCCGGGCCTCGAGTCCTTAACCCAGTACAAGTGAGATAGGATACATTAACCCAGTACAGGTGTGTCAGGATACATTAACTCAGTACAGATGAGACAGGACACATTAACCCAGTACAGGTGAGATAGGATACATCAACCCATTGCTGGTGGATCAGGATACATTAACCCAGTACAGGTGAGTCAGGACACATTAACCGAGTACAGGTGAATCAGGATACATTAACCCAGTACAGGTGGGTCAGGATACATTATCTCGATACAGGTGAGTCAGGACACATTAAACCAATATAGGTGAGACAGGACACATTAACCCAATACAGGTGAGTCAGGGTATTTTAACCCAGTACAGGAAAACCAGGGCAAATTAATCAAGTACAGGTGAGATACATTAACTCAGCAAAGGGCAGTCAGGACACTTTAACCCAGTACAGGTGAGTCAGAACATATCAACCCACTACAGGTGAGATGTGGCATATGAACACTACAGGTGAGACAGATCAAATTAACCCAGTACATGAGAGATAGTAGACATCAACCGAGTACAGGTGAGACAGGACACATTAACCAAGTAGGCCTACAGGTGGGACAGATTATATTACCCCAGTACAGGTGAGACAAGACACATTAACCCAGTACAGGTTAGACAGGACACATTAACTCAGTACAGGTGAGACAGGTACATTAAACCATAGATGATACACATTAACCCAGTATAGGTTAGACAGGACACATTAACTCAGTACAGGTGATCCAGTACATGTGAGACAGGACATATTAACCCACTGCAGGTGAGGCAGATTACATTAACCAGGGGTTGAAATGTTTTGAAAAACTTGCTTGCCACATGTGGCAGGTGAAAATTGATTTTACTTGCCCTCACTCAAATTTCACTTGTACACAAAATAAATCGATGGCGGTATTTATTCTTTCTTCTGAACTAAATGGATGCTATACAATTCAAGATGGAGGTGTCATGTGGACCCAGTGGCAGATAGATGGCTGTGTTTTTCCTAAGAAATGAAGCTGTAGAGTCTCACTGACAAAAGTTATAGGACCCAACAGAAATGGCGTTGGGGGGGGGGGGGATCCAAAGGGGGTGGACCCTTCCCTTGGTGAAGCATATTTTCCAAAATGACCCCTCAAATGATGCAATCTGGGAGCCTTTGAGGATGGAACTGGCACCAGATGAACAATTTCGCTGATGAATGATGTCTTGTCCTACTGACATAGCTAAACCTGCATGGCAGGGTAAAGCCTGTGGAAAACAGTTTTTTGTCCAAACTGGATATTTTGAAATTAATGACAATAAGGACATCCTTGTGTCATGCCGATGGCCCTGAAATTCTATTGAAAAGTATTTTTTTGAATTTTTGTTGTCAAAAAGTGAGATCTTGGGTACCAGAAGTTGACAAAGTTCACAAACTTGTTTAAATTCTTATTTTTATCCAAATATTGCTTGGTGTTGCATGATAATGCATCAAACAGCCTGAATTATAATATATGTGAAGTTTCAGCTCGCTATAATTTGTCAATTTGGAGATATTCAAACTTTCCCTATCAGATAATTAACAACATGACAACTGGTCCACTTTTTTGTGTGAACGATTTTGCTATCCAAATTTTATGGATATTGAAACACGCGACGACAACTGAATGAGAATGACACAAAGGTCACGCATATAAGAAAGACCCACGTTGTCCTGGAAAATAATTGGACCGTGAAATCAATGCCTGTACGGACGTGTCACCGGTGAACTTTGACAGCGTTGTTGTTGTAAATTGTACGGTTCAGAGTTCTCAGATGCTATCTCACAGACAGAAATATTACAGAAACTGGTAAAGATCTCTGTTATATAATTTAATGACAATCACTGATCATAAGAAGCACAGATGACTTTAATACCACCTCTCCTGCAGAAGTAAGCTTACTTCAGAATTAGTCCCTCGCCAGCCCGTCAAGCTGATTGCGGACATTTTGTTATAGGTGTGTTCTCAAGAAACGCCACTCGTGATTGGCTAAAATGTCAGCATATCTATATGTGCATTTGAGTATGTCAACCAATCAATGTGAGACTCTCATATCCAATTCATACAAGCAGAAACAGAAAGCACATTGTCAAAGAGGCTTGTTCGTGTGCGATCAACAGTTTCAAAGCGTGATCCCATTTTGGCTGAGAATTCTATCAGTTTATCGCATATTTTCATGGAATGTTTATGAAGAAAATAACATATACACCATTAGAATTCTGTCAGTGGCTGTTAGTTTGACATCTATTTTTTTTCTCGTGAGTTTACTTGCCGCATGCGGCAGGTAGTTTTTATTTTGACTTGTCACATGGCAAAATCACTTGCCGGCGGCAGGTAGGCAGGCGATATTTCGATCCCTGTTAACCCAGTGGAGGGGAGATAGTTTAAGTCAATGCAGTACAGGTGAGGCAGGATATATTAACCCAGTACAGGTGAGACAGGACAAATTAACCCAGTACAGATGAGACAGGACATATTGACACAGTACAGGTGTGTCAGGACACATTAACCCAGTACATTTGAGACAGGGTACATTAACCCAGTGCAGCTGAGACAGGACACATTAACCCAGTACAGGTGAGTCAAGACACATCAAACTAATACAGGTGAGTCAGGGTACATTAACCCAGTACTTGTCAGGACACATGAAACTAATACAGGTGAGTCAGGGTACATTAACCCTGTACATGTGACACAGGGTACATCAAACCAGTACAGGTGAGTCCAGACATATTAGCCCAGTACCCGTGAGACAGGACACATTAACCGAGTACAGGTGAGACAGGACACATTAACCCTGCACAGGTGAAAAAGGATAAGATACATTAACACAGTATAGGTGAGACAGGACACAACCCACTACAAGTCAAACAGGACACATTAACATAGTACAGATGAGCCATGACACATTAACCCAGTACAGGTGAGACAAGACATATTAACCTAGTACAGGTGAGACAGGACATATTAACCCAGTACAGGTGTGTCAGGACACACCAGTACAGGTGTGTCAGGACACATTAACCCAGTACAGGTGAGACAGAACATATTAATCCAGTTCAGGTGGGACAGGACACATTAACCCAGTACAGGTGAGACAGTATATATTAACCCCTACGGACGAGACCGGACACATTAACGCAGTACAGGTGAGACAGATTACATTAACCTAGTACAGGTGAGATAGTATACATCAACCCACTACAGGTGAGACAGGGCACATTAACCAAGTACAGGTGAGACAGGACGCATGAATCCAGTATAGGTGAGCCAAGACACATTAACCTAGAACAGGTGAGATAATTACATTAACCAGTAACCCAGTAGTGAGTGAATCTAACATCGATTTCAACAATATTTCAGCTATATCGCGATGAACCAACAAAGCACCACCCAGCCAAGTTGAGTTCCTGCTACTCCAAAGAAGAAATCTTTGAAGCAGCATGGAACCATCCACCCCTCATCCGCCCTATAAAACACTGAGGACAGCACACAAGACACAGACAGGACACTTTAACATGGTACAATAAAGACAAGTGATATTACAGTGCTAGACATCACATTATCAAGTTCCTGTTGCTTCTCAACAAAATGCATTGAAACAACAGGAACACTGTTCAGGTGAGATAGTATACATTAACTCAATACAGGTGAGACAGGGCATATCAACCCAGTACAGGTGAGTCAGGACATATTAACCCAGTACAGGTGAGACTGGACACATTCATCCAGGCAGGTGAGGCAGATTACATTAACCCAATACAGATTAGATAGTTTAAGTCAATGCAGGTGAGACAGGACATAGTAACTCAGTACAGGTGAGACAGAACAAATTAACCCAGTACAGGTGAGACAGGACATATTAACCCAGTACAGGTGTGTCAGGACACATTAACCCAGTACAGGTGAGACAGGACACATTAATCCAGTACAGGTGAGACAGGACACACTAACCCTTTACAGACAAGATAAGGTGCACTAACACAGTATAGGTGAGACAGGACACATTAAACCAGTACAGGTGATTTACAACACATTAACCCAGTACAGGTGAGTCAGGACACATTAACCCAGTACAGGTGAGTCAGGACACATTAGCGCAGTACAGGCGAGTCAGGACACATTAACCCATTACAGGTGAATCAGGACACATTAACCCAGTACAGGTGAGACAGGGTACATCAACCCAGTACAACTGAAAACAGATGGAACATTTTAACCCAGTACATGTGAAATAGGTTACATTAACCCAGTAAAGGTGAGTCAGGTGAAACAGGACACATAATTTAACCCCTTACAGACAAAAAAAGATAAGATACACTAACACAGTATAGATGAGACAGGACACATTAACCCAGTACAGGTGAGTCAGAACACATTAACACAGTACAGGTGAGACAGGGTACATCAACCCAGATCAGTTTAGACAGGACACATCAACATGTACATGTAGTACAGGCAAAGACAGAGTACATTAACGCAGTACAGGTGAGTCAGGACCCATTAAACCAGTACAGGTGAGGCAGAACAGATTAACCCAGTAAAGGTGAGTTTAAGGGTATATTAATCCAGTAGAGCAGGGATTCATAGACGTCCATTCTTACTACCGTTAAACGGTAGTAAGTAAATGTCAAAAACTGAATATAGACAGCAAAAAACTCAAAAGTGTACGTTTTGGACAAGAAATACTCAATGTTTTTGACGAAAACTCAATACTCGAAATGGTGCAAATTATTTCAGTGATGTGAAAATCATCGCCGATCCTTCGACAATTTGTCTTCGAACGTTTGGGGATTTCCAGTTCTAGAAATAATTTCCGTCTCCGCGAGTTCTTGCCGATTATACCTCACCATAGGCTCTCAGTTACTATCAATACTCGACGGGAAGCAAAAAATACGGTTTCGGAGATTAATTTTCGGGACCGGGAATTGCCGATTCAATGACTTCGCATAATCAGAATTCGTTAGCCAATGAGCATCAAGAAATTACCGGGGCCGAGGTATAGCTCCACGAGAGGTGCAGCGGTCGAAATAACGCCTGTCTGCCTGTCGCCGACAAGTCATTTTTTCAAGTGACAACTAAATTAAAATTCCACCTGTCGCCGCGACAAGTAACTATTCTGTCCTAAAAATACTGAATTCCGAGCTAATACAGGCCTAACATGACTGAATTGTCTTCCTGGAAACAGTTGTTGAGTTTCATTTTATTTACATCGGACATTCTGTTCACTTCGTCATTTATCCCGCTGCCATACAACACGAGAGCTCCGGTACATCAAACTCCATGCAGGATTAATCTCCCGCTAGATTTGCACACGATCCGCTTGAAAGGCAAAACTAATGGATAAAGTAAACGAATTGACTGGCACGATCTAGCGCAATTGGCCTATATTTCTATCGACTATTCATGCCTGGCAACTTCAAGTCGAAAATGAAATCAGAACAAGGTGATTGATTCTTACGTTTTATTTCGGAGAATAAGAGCTCAATAAAACTTCGTCAGTGAGTATTTTGATCGGAAGGAAATCGTGCTTGTCAACACGGGCAGCTAACGTGAACGTTGCGTTGCCTGTGCCGATTTTTACTTGCTCCAGACAAGCGCTAACGTCTAACACTCGCGAGTTGATCGAGTGAATGCAACAACAACAACAATGATTTTGCTTGATAATTTGTCAGAACAATTCAACATTTTCATTTGGGAACTCGACTTATCTCTTGAAGAACACAATATTTATTCACTATAACTCAGTTTTCGCGCGTGTTTGGCGCGCATTTTCCCATGGATAAAAACTCATTTTTTGGGGGGTAAAACTCAATTTCACAATTTCCCAAAAACTCAATTTTTCAAAGTCGAGTTTTTAATCTGGGTAACCCACAAAAAAGTTGATAAAACCCTCCTGCTGTTATGATCCTTAAGAAAATTTTGTTCCAGCAAATTTAATCTCATAATTGAACGTTCTGTTGACATTGAAATAACATCAGGGAGTAAGGACATTCATCTTGGCAATGCAGAGCTAAAGGAAGGAGACAGATTTGTCACTGTCATAAATGTCTCGCGATCGAAAAAAAAACGTGTGTTCAAATTCTCCAATGCATGGAAAATGGAGAGACTGGTTGGAATATATGATGAGAGTATGGTGAAAAAAGTTTCAGTAGGAGTGACAAGCTGAAGTACCAGGGTGACAAGTAAAAAAAATAGTTACCTGTCACAGTGACAAGTAATTCTCAAAACACATTTCGACTCCTGGAGGTGGCGGGATTTATTGACAGTTCCTTTGTTCTGAAGTTCGACGGCGACCATGCGATAGACGTAAAGTAGAAGTCCGAGTTCAAGACATCATTCTGCTTGACAGCTGCTACATCTTACGTGAAAATCCGCTGATGATGTAAGGATTTTATAGCGTCTCTTGCAAGCGTTATATGATAATTATCTTTGAATGTTTATGATAGTTTGTAATCTCTTACCGCTGTTGTTGTTGCTACAAACACGAGGTCCAAAAAAATGAAATCTATTAGAATAAGTGAGCAAATTACAATACAGAACATGTGTTTTTTTGTGTCATTCAGATGACCATTATCCAAATCACATTAGATAGCTCACCTTAGTACTACAGAAACTATTTGTTCATATCCTAATTGGTAGGGTGGTAAAAACATTCAAAAACTCCATATCAACTTACAGTGGGTGGGCCGTATAAACTTGGAAAAACTCAAATTTGAGCATAAAAAGAACTCAATATTTTATATTGGATAGTAAAAATTTGGACTTCTATGAATCCCTGTAGAGGTGAGATAGGATACATTAACCCAGTACAGGTGAGACAGGTTACATCAACCCAGTACAGGTGAGGTAGTGTACATCAACCCGGTACATGCACAAGTGAGTCAGGGTACAATAATGCAGTACAGGTGAGATAAGATACATTAACTGAGTACAGGTGAGACAGTTTAAAACAACCCAGTACAGCTGATAATAGTGTAGCCTACATCAATCCAGTACTTGAGTCGGGGTACATTAACGCAGTACAGGTGAGTCATAGTACATCAACCCAGTACAGGTGAGTAAGGGTACATTAATCCATTACAGGTAAGATAGTGTACAGCAATACGGTACAAGTGAGTCAGGGTACATTGATCCAGTACAGGTGAGATAGGGTACATTAATCTAGTACAGGTGATATAGGGTACATTAACCCAGTACAGGTGAGATAGTGTGCACAAACTCAGTACAGGTGAGTCAGGGTATATTAATCCAGTAAAATGAGATACAGTACATGTATCCAGTACAGGTGAATCAGGGTACATTAATCCAGTACTGTACAGGTGAAATGGGGTACATTAATCCAGTAAAGGCGAGTCTGGGTACATGTACATTAATCCAGTACAGTTGAGTCAGGGTACGTTAATCCAGTCTGTAGTGAGTCAAGGTACAATAATCCAATACAAGTGAGATGGGATACATTAATCCAGTACAGGTGAGACAGGGTACACTAATCCAGTACAGGTAAGTCAGGGTACATTAATATTAATCCAGTATAGGTGAGATGGAGTACATTAATAAAGTACAGGTGAGTCAGGGTACACTAATCCAGTATACATGTAGGTGAGTCTGGGTACATTAATCCAGTACATGTGAGGCAGGGTGCATTAATCCACTTACAGGTGGGATGAGGTACACTAATCCAGTGCAGGTGAGATAGGGTACATCAACCCAGTACAGATGAGATACATGTAGTGTACAGACCAAGCTCAGGTGAGTCAGGGTACATTAATCCAGTACAGGTGAGATGGGGTACATTAATCCAGTACAGGTGAATCAGGATACATTAATCCGGCCAGTACAGGTGACTCAGGGTACACTAATCCAGTACAGGAGAGTCAGTGTACAGTATAGAGGAGATGGGGTACACTAATCCAGTGCTGGTGAGATACTGGGTATATCAACCCAGTACAGGTGAGATAATGTACAGACCCAGTACAGGTGAGATAATGTACAGACCCAGTACAGGTGAGATAATGTACAGACCCAGTACAGTACAGACCCAGTACAGGTGAGATAATGTACAGACCCAGTACAGGTGAGATAATGTACAGACCCAGTACAGGTGAGATAATGTACAGACCCAGTACAGGTGAGATAATGTACAGACCCAGTACAGGTGAGATAATGTACAGACCCAGTTCAGGTGAGTCAGGGTACAGCAATCCCATACAAGTGAGTCAGGGTACATTATCTCAGCACAGGTGAGATAGCACAGATTGACAGACTCCAGCAGTATTATTGGTGGGGTCGTTGGGCCCGTAGTTCCAGTACAGGAAATGCCGATGTGATGTTAAGGGTGAACGGCTTACCCACAGGCTACGGGTACCACAAATTTCATTGAAAAAGGAACCTAAAGCTTTTGTTATATAACACATGTCTACAACTATGCAGGTTACCATGATGAGAACATTTATGGTAACCTTAAAGAGGTAATAGCGTGATTTTAATTGTTCGGGTAAACTGAACAGCATGATCACTTGCAACATTTGCCAAAAGATTTTCAAGTCGTGAAGCCTTGTATTTCTTGTAGAAACCAATATAGTCATATTCTTCAATTCGGTAAAGTGAACAACATTAAAATGAGAAATGACTGAGATGACGTCGGATAACGTGACCAGGTGCCCATGACGTCACGTTAGAAGCCGTCATAGTGTAATAAAAGTTCTAAGATCGAGTATGACGTTGCAAAGCATCACGCCCGGAATGCCGATGCGTGTTTTGTGACGTCATCTCAGGCACTGGAGTCAAATGCAGGTGCTGTCACGTTTTTCAGAGAATGTCAGAAGTGTGATTTCAATGCCCGCGATATTAAAAAATGAGGTCACAGAAAAACGTTCACCACAGTTGATCTCAATTACTAAATAGCTTTTATCGAAATATGTTATTTGCTGTATATTTTCAAAATGATGCTACTACCTCTTTAATGGGTTACCATGGAAAATAGTACATTAAACCCCTGATGTCAAGTAATTTAGTGGAGGGGGGGGGGAGAGGGGGGCTGAAGATATGCTACTAGCAATAGTATTGGTATTCTAAATATTGCAGTATTTCACCCACTGCAATGCCTAACACTGGAAAACCCAGAACTATTTGCAAGCTATTGTTTATGATACTGATTATTGATCCAGGCTTTTTGTTTTCTTCCTTTTTTTTATTGCCATACATTTGCACCACCAGTATTTATCAAGCATTGAACAATAAAATATTGTCTTGTACTGTATTGTATTGTATATTCTTGCATACACTTAGCATAGCTCATGAACTTGCATACCGTTACCAGTAACATTTGGATTGTGGGGAATCCATCTGGATTCCAGGGCCGTATATCCCAGGATATCTGGAGGGTGGTTCGCTTTCGCTTCACAAAGGCACATCAGGGGATTGATTGGCTTACGAGAAAAAAGGGGCACATACTAAGGGGGTTCTCAGTGTTTTACCTGTAAAGGGCACTTTTATGGAAAGAATTATTACATTTTGTCATGAAAATATTTCAACCGAACCCACTAAACACCCCATGGCTATGGGCCTCAATTCACCGGTATATGAACCATGAAATTACACAACATGAACCATGGACATGACTTGATCATAACATTTCATCAAAGGTAAAGGCAAAGGTAGTCAACAGGATCAATAAGTTACCATAATGATGTTTAATTCAATACCACAATACTAGTAGTCAATGTGCTCAGTTTCATATAGATTTCCACAAGATTGAATTTGAAGCCTCAAATCTAATGCACGTGGTACACTGATAATATAATATTTGTATGCTGCACTATGAAACAGTCAAAGTCTATTCAAGCGTGAACTATCTACACGCAGGCTATATTTTTACATCGTTTTAGCATGAATAGAACTTTGGACGTTAACATATTTTCGAATCGTATTGACCAACTGAATGCGTTGGAGGTGAAAAGCGCGTTGAGCAAACAGCAGTCAGTGCTAAGTGACAGATCAAACAAAAGCACGCGTTCAAACAACAATGTCAACGGAGTTAGAGGGGTTCTCTTACCTTCATGTTTCCGCGGCTAGTTTGCGTCTCCGCCTCCGAAATGCTCACTGTGGCCGCCCGCTCTCCCTTAACGCGTCTCGCCTTACCGGCGGACCCGGAGGAAGGTTTGGAGCCCGTGATGCTGGTGGTTGTGGTGGCAATATTAACCTCTGTTGTGGTATTATCTGAACGTATAATATGTCCGTGGGTGTGCTGTGTGGAGCTGAAAGTCGCAGACGGTCGGGGTGAATTAGATTCGTCCGAGTTGTCCCGGCAGTATACGACGCCGGTTTGTGAGACGTGAATGCTGGGGGTACACCCCATGCTCACAAGCCGGGCAGACCGTCTCGGAGTTGCGTACGGACCGTACGCCCTGTCACCGAGGACGATTTGCCGGCTCTGAAAATCCCATGTATCCACGAGGCACTGTTAAACATATGTCTCCTGGTCCTATAGTCTTGATTTTAAACAACAGCACTGAAGAACTGCCACCGTTTTCAACGATCGGTACAAACTGTTAGTCTCAGTTGGTGTTTTTATTACGAACCATTTCCCTTATACGAGACACGGCGTCATACAATAAATAACAGACTTGGCAAGCTGGCCCAGCAACGACTGATTTCCGCGTTAGATTTGGCTGTAGATTTTACAAGATTGAAGATACTGTCATATCGTGTTTTATAAATGAATAATTTCAGGTAAAATTGAAGTATGTCGCGGTATGTGACGTAGATCTATATGCAGATCAAATAAAATGATTAGGCCTATGTGGGTATAAACAAATACCTGTTTGATTATTTTTTCCTTCAAAGTTCTTTGCAGATCTAAATTCACAAACTCCAACACCAATGAAAATCCACAAAGAAGGTACCGGTATTAAGATTATCAAGTGGCTTCGATATTCGTGGCACTCTTTCAGAATATTTCAATGATATGGCGAGGGTAGACCAAAAGATCTAACTGTAGCCTTCTTGAGAATTCAACAGCTGGTTCAAGATCGGATATACCGGTATCTGGAATTCCGTATCAACCTAGTTGTTAAAATGAACTGCAAAAGGTAAATAAATCTCAATTTGGTGAAAATGCACTCCAATTCAAGATACAGCCTATAAAATTTGCATTACAGACCAACGAATTTTGTGATAGATCGGTAATTTCAACCACCGCCTTCCACTCAAATCAACGATAAGTCGAACACAGCAGCAACACGTGGTAATGGACCGCTGAGGAATCCCGTTTTGATATAGATCTCCGTATTCCGAATGGATGGGCTGTTAATTGTATGGCACGTGTGCTGTTTAAATCTGTCTAAAGCTGACATAATCTCACACAGACACCGACTGCATAATCAGCTGCCAGCACACCGACCTCCATCGTAACCACAACATGTTCATATAGTGTACAACTGTTGGATGGCGTGGTCCGATTTCTGTTCAGCATCATGTCAAACGTTGTGCCATGCTGACCGGGGTTGTACCTCACACGACACACGACTCCCGCCCGATGGATCCGCATCCACGCCGGGCTTTCATATCACGCGAAACCATAGCCCAGCCCGCTGGACAAGAACATGGTCAAATCGAAAATTTAACCGTTTTCAGACAGAACCCAAATTCCACTAAGAGAGCAATATTGGTTTTCATGGGAACGAAATAGATCGCTGATGTCAACAGTGAAAGCGGCATTAGCCAATCCCCGCGCTCTCTCCCCATGTGACCTGTTTCTGTGACGTCAAACGTATTTGGCAACTAAAAGCGTTCGACGCTTGGAAACCAGAAAAAAATCATGGCCTAAATTATATTGCGTTATTTGAATAACTGTCGGCTTTTAATTGCAAATCAAAATTATTGCAGCATGAAACAATGGATATAAATGAAAATCGATCAAATATGAGGCAATACAGACCAATGAGCCTTCCAAGATATAGGCCTAATTTCGACATTCAGACTCATTTCGGACTGTGCACTCGGTTACACAGAGTTGGCCGTCGTCTACAAACGAACTATACTGCATGGTTAGGCATATTTGCCTTTGTATTGCGAGAAATACACGAACAAGAGCTCAATCAATGTTAAAAAGCTTAGTTTTCCAGGATTACAGAAATGTGATTATTATAGGCCTCTAGCCGTGAGATCAATATCAGTTTAAGTTATTTTCAGCAAAAAAAAAAAAAGTAAAAAAAAAAAAAAAAAAAAAGGCAGAGACAGATAAAAAAAACCCGATAGATTAAAGCGAAAACCCTATATCTGTATTGAATGCAGATTTTACTTTCCAATAAGCATGAGGGGCATCCTTACTCATTCCATCATCCCAATTAAGCCATATGGTTTATCATATCCGAGTCATGACGGATATAGCTTGTACACCGCAACGAATATCAGCGAACTTCAATCGGGAATATTTGTGAGCTTATGACCTATCCGAACATGCCCATATTTGAACGAATTAAGCGTCTCCATCTGTATGCTTTAAGGTCAGATCTATGTTTATAGGCTATCCGAGATTTTTTTTTGTTTAAGATACGCCCGCATGCTGTTCCCTCTCGGACTTCAAAGAGTTTGTCCTTCAGCTTCTTCTCTACATAAACTGGGCCTCCATCTAATTATACCGAGATCCCACAAGGTAGCGTATTGCCCCAAAACGCCGTCCGTTCATTGGTTGATATTTTAAACGGACAGGTTCGGTAATAACTGTACAGCCCTAATCTGCCTAAACGGCCAGGTACGGTACGGAGATAGGAGTATACAGAACTGCATTATGGAGGATGGCTCATTCATACTCCTAAGTTGCCCTGTGTAGCTTAATGAACCTTTCGATTGAAACGGTATATATTTTTTAATATTTAAATTATTTCTACTTCGGAACATCCTCATTTTCTTGACGGGGAATATTAAAAAAAAAATGTTTTGAGAAACAACAAAACAGGCAAAGCAAATAGAGTTTACACATCATGCTTTATGCTCTTGATTTATTACTCGGAAATACGCTAGAATGCCGCCGTGCCTGCATGCATGTATCTTTACATAAAATTTACTCTGGTTCGGTATCTTACCCCTACAGCTATAGGGGGCTGAAAATTACGGAAGCGTATTAGTGCCAGTGTGAAAAAAAAAAATTCCGAGATTTATCTCCTAATTAGGACTTATTATCTCTTAATTAGGAGAAAATTATCTCCTAATTAGGACATATTATCTCCTAATTAGGAGATAATTTTCTCCTAATTAGGAGATAATAAGTCCTAATTAGGAGATAATTATCTCCTAATTAGGAGATATTATGTCCTAATTAGGAGATAAATCTCGGAAATTTTTTTTTCACACTGGCACTAATACGCTTCCGTAGAAACTTACCACACTATCACCTTGGGCCAAGTAAATTGGCTGGGTTGTGCATAGTTGGTTTCGTCGCATATGACTAAAATAATGCTGAAAGCGACATTAAATCCTATTAACTCACTCACCCACTACAAGATAATGTGAAAAAAAAATCCAAGATGGCCGCTTTAATGACGACACAGTGACGTCATCTTCAAAACAGGCATTTTGATCGATTTTTTGATCAGATTTTTCGAATATTTTATTTTATGTGTTTTCTTCGCAAAAACTGCATGATATTACGGTAGTAAAAAATAGTCTAATGTTGCTCAATTTTTCTCGAAGAAAAAAACATCACTTTTCTGGTGATGGCGAAAAATGACGAAAACATCACTTTTCTGACATGGCCGCCGTCTTGATAGGGGTTATGCAAATACGCTGAAAATGACCCCAATATGATAAACTAAAAGTCACGGAGGGTCAATTTTCATTTTTTGTTGTTCCGAAGATAGGGGAGAACGTTTGGTTGTGGGGTCAAAATGCCCCCCCAGGCCAGGTATAGGGTTAACAAAATAACGGTGCCCCGTTTTTCGAATTTCGGATTTTTTTTTTATGTGGACTTTAATGTTGCATTAATTGATTATTCTTTAGCTCGTTATTCATCGCAGTAAAAATATGATCATCATTCCTTTGTCGAGTTTTCGCCAATGTAATATGAATCAGAAACCAGCAAAGTCGGCTGTCGTTCACAAAGATTAATGTCTGCGTTGTTCCCGAATCGAAGTCCCAGTTGATATAGTTAGTCAGATCTTAATCGTCCCTTGGTATCTGAAACTGATATGGCCTTTGGCATTAAACATTTCTTAAAACGTTTCTTAACGTTTGAAATGTATGGGATTGTATAAGAGAGGCAGCTACTCAAGAACTCATTGGAATCACCAAAAATATGCAGATGAACCCTCTGCGAGGATTTAGGATTTACCTGAACTTGTGAAGATGGCTCGAGGGGCCCGGGGACTAAAGGCCTTTTAGTACTGGGGTCCGTCCGATTTTGTTTCCGGACAATTAACTTCAGACAAATCGGTAGCCTAAATGAGTACCTTGCCACATGATCTCTCTTGGGGTTGCTTTTTATGCCGGGCTTTCAAGCCAAATCACTATTTTCAATGTCAGGGGACTTCAACCGCTAGAGTTTTCATTTATTTTACCTGTCTTTCTGCATGGGCTTCTCCAGCAACAGATTACATCGCCCAAAAACGAATCTTGAAATGCACTATTTCTCAACTTTTAAACAGCCCAATGGATTTTTCTTAACGGACATGCAATTACATAATAAACTCCATCGTTAATCCATGAAGAACCCTCAAACTTGGTTAAATAGAAAACTCTGTAAAAGAGAATCATTTTGCCTTTTAGATTTATTTAAACTTTGTAGAGGTTCTTTAGAGAACCACTTCTTAACCCTTTGTTTTTCCCTGGATACCCGTACATGCCGGAGTAGTAGAGAATGGGGATTTCGATGCGCCTTTGCATGCGTACCGCGCATTTTCGATGTTGTGCGCACTTTCGGATACGCCTGCGCAGGCCTCGAAATCCCCATTCTCTCGCGCAACTTCCGGTTACATGACTTGCGGTAAACAAGTCTAAACATGTCTAACCTTCATGAGTTAAGGCCCTTGAATTCGTTACGTTCCTCCACTGCTTCAGGAGGGCCTTCAATCCTTGCTATCACAGTTTCAGGCCGACCAATGGAAATTGAGAACGTCTCGAATGGTGACCGAGCATGCGCAGCTAGCGTTTCGTGACGTCATATGTATGACGCTTGCATGACGCGAAGACAGGCACCATGCCCGATGACAGTCGGTGAGCACAAGATTGAAAGAACAAGCTCCTAAGTAGTAGACAAAAGCTAAATGGAGTCAAATTTCACCCGGATGTAACTATGACGTCACTTCCGGTTGGTGGGATGTGACCTTTGGACATGGTGGCGGCCATGTTGTACAAGATGGTGGTGTACAAGATGGCGGCTTGGCGACCATGTTGTACAAGATGGTGGTGTACAAGATGGCGGTTTGGCGGCCATGTTGTACAAGATGGTGGTGTACAAGATGGCGGCTTGGCGGCCATATATTAGTAGTATAAGGTGATTACAGACCACATTTTGACGAGTGCGCAGGTGTTTCTGCGCAGATTTGTGGCGGAAGTGTGGCGGGGTTTCCCAGTGGGGGATTCCCCAGTGGGGGTTTCCCAATGACGATCACGTGATCAAGGCATGTCTAGACTTGTTCTGGGTTGTACAGTTCTGCCATACGGAGGATGGGTACTAGTATTTCGCTGACGTCCTAGTAATAAACATAATCTATAGGTGTTGTGGCGGCTGATGTGGGTGGTGGTGGTGGGACCAAAATGGCGGCCTTGTGTGTGGTGGTGGTGGTGGTGGGACCAAAATGGCGGCCTTGTGGGTGGTGGTGGCGGTGGTGGGACCAAAATGACGTCACAATGTGGAGGATTGAGGAGGAACTTGATCACGTGATCAAGGCATGTGAACAGGGGTCACAGGGGTCATTGTGGGTGGTGGAGGTGGTGGGACCAAAATGGCGGCTTGTGGGTGGTGGAGGTGGTGGTGGGTTTAAAATGGCGGATTGTAGAAAAACGTAGGATCAGTCTAGCATCTGTACCACCCTAGGGTCGAGCGTTTAT
Source organism: Hanleya hanleyi (assembly GCA_036873755.1). NCBI lineage: Eukaryota > Metazoa > Mollusca > Polyplacophora > Lepidopleurida > Hanleyidae > Hanleya > Hanleya hanleyi. The sequence continues at coordinate 4,518 of JAVTVY010051743.1, read as the reverse complement.
TGTCCCGTGTATCTCCGCAGAAAATCAACAAACAAAATGGCGGCTCCAGGATGGTGTGGGGACGCCCTTTCCACATCACGGCGTCGATCATAGCGCCATCTGCACACACTGACGCAAGGGAGACAACTCGTGTGGCCCAAGGGTATGGAAATAGCCGTTTTGGAGCTAGGGGAGTTACTACTGGTCCAGTGGGTCGAGTGAGGTATCAATGTGAAGCCTAGGTGAAGGGGCATCTGATGGGCTGGGTGTGGGGTTGAACTAGCGTCATTCTGCGCATGCGTGGTGGCCCAAGGGTATGGAAATAGCCGTTTTGGAGCTAGGGGAGTTACTACTGGTCCAGTGGGGTCGAGTGAGGTATCAATGTGAAGCCTAGGTGAGGGGGCATCTGATGGGCTGGGTGTGGGGTTGAACTAGCGTCATTCTGCGCATGCGCGGTGGCCCAAGGGTATGAAAATAGACGTTTTGGGATCGAGCGGGGTTTCCAATGGGCCGATGGGGTCGAGTGAGGTATCAAAGTGAAGCTTAGGTGAAGGGGCATCTGGCTGGACTAGTGGCTCGGCCGTTGTCACCATTCTGCGCATGCGCGGTGGCCCAAGGGTACGAAAATAGCCGTGTTGGAGCTAGGGGAGCTACTAATGGTCCAATGGGGTCGAATGAGGTATCAAAGTCAAGCCTATGTGAGGAGGCATCTGACTGGACTAGTGGCTCGGCCGTTGTCACCATTCTGCGCATGCGCGGTGGCCCAAGGGTATGGAAATAGCCGTGTTGGAGCTAGGGGAGTCCCTAAGGGTCCAATGGGGTCGAGTGAGGTATCCATGTGAAGCATTCGTGAAGGGGCATCTGATGGGTTGGGTGTGCGGTAGGAATATCATTCTGTGCATGCGCAGACGCAATGCGGAGCTCTCATCCAATCAGAAGCGAGTATTTCAAATCCGTCACAGAGCTCTCAGCCAATCAGAAGCGAGTATTTTGACCCGGTGCATTATGGGCCATATCCAAGATGGCGGCACGTGTGTTCAAGATGGCGGCACATCCGGTGTCGAAAACTGGCCATTTCGTCGGGATGTGGTCACCGGGGCGTGACCTTTGGCCATGTCTAGACTTGTCTGTGTCTGTCATGTACTGGGGTTTTTTCTCTACAATGGCGTTCACGTGGTGTGGTGGGTCTGCGCAAGTGTGTGACGTCACTTCCGGTTTTCACTAAAACGATCTCCAACTTTTCCGGCCCCGGCCCCCCACCGCAGCGCGCGCGCGCGGGTTCTCCGGCCGCAGCGCGCGCGCGCGCGTCAATGTAGGGAGAGGTTAAATCGACAACATAGAACTTATAGTCATCAACTTCATCTATACGTGTTGGACGAGTCTCTTCACTCACCGTATACACGCACCTCAATGAAATGCCCGCTCCAAACCTAGACCAAAAACACGTACTTGGTCTGTGGGCTGATTTCATTGGCCTCTCTATTTTTACTATAGTGCGCTTGCATTCCAACCTTGATGGGTTACATTTTGGCCCCATCCTACACCACTGATTTCAGTTTGACTGAATCTCCACAATGGGCATTGATGCATTATGAATAAAACACACAAGACAGGGTTTTTTGGTGAGATCTCATTTTTTTATTCAGTGAACAACAACAACGTGAGAACAACCACGTGAAAACTGAAGCCCAGAACAAGGGGCTTGTAAACTGAAGCCCAGAACAGGGGGCTTGTACACTGAAGCCCAGAACAGGGGGCTTTTAAACTTAAGCCCAGAACAGCGGGCGTGTGTACATTGAAAGAATTCAAGACCAGAACGGGACTTGTACATTGAAATGATGGGCGGCCCAGTCATATACGAGTACATCGCGGTCCTCGGCCTTGGGGTACTGGTCAAACATCTGTACGATGGTAGATAAGGGTCTTCCCCGGCATCGATGGTACAGGTAAAACAAGCAATATTGTCCGCACACGCTACTGGTCAGGCTTTACAACGTTTGACTGTTCCAACACCACGTCTCTGTGCCTTGATCCATGAAGTCTGTTAAATCGGGATGGAGGGGTGGCAGGCCGTACGGCTCAAAGTATCCGCCCTGCTGTTCTGTCAAGTACACGGCCACCCAGTGTTCACCGGGTCGCTCCATCGGGTCCGTGTTGAGAACGTAAGCAGCAGGATACACACGGTCTAATGGGAACACATCTCGGGCGAACACCCCTTGAAACATCATACGTGTCTCTGGGTCATTCTTCAGCACGGTGGTTATCTGCTCTGTATCCATGTTAGGTGGAGAAGTCACACAGCACGTTGCGCGCCTTGTCCACTTGAATGATGTTGTCAAACTCGGCGTAGCAGATCACATTCACGGTGCTCCGGAGGGCTCGTTGAAAGTGGATTTCCAACCGTAAATTGCCTTGCTTGGCCAGGGCCAGCTTGATGGTCGTTCTCTAAGGTGGGGGTCAGATCGAAACAGAACAACGTGTATCCGTTCCCGTAGGCCTCCCGACTCATGAAATTCCCTTCGTCCTGGTTGATTTGACCGGTGGCTGTAAACAGGCTCTGATAGGCTCGAATGAAATTCGCGCGCCCAAAGTTCGGGGTTAAGGCGGTGGCTGGCACCTGTTGTCCATCCACATGCAGGGCCACAAAATTGATGCCGGACTGTTTAAAGTCAAACGGATTCTCTGGGTAGGCTCCACTGAAACTGGTATTTTCCACACAGGCCAGGATCAATCGCTTGGGTAGTTCCCCCAGGAACAGGTTGTCTTTGTTGGCGCTCATATTTCCAGCAGACACAGAGAACACTTTGGTTTGCACACGTCGAATAGGGTACTGGGCTGGTTTTGTTTCCAAGGCTTTCATGTGTCCCAATTGAACGGCTGGATTCGGTTTCACTTTTCGGACATACAGGACTGCGTCTTCGATGACAATCTTATAGTCAGCTACATGCGCCTCTACGTTAGTGGCCATCAAGGCGACGGTCGGAGGCGCCCGTATCAGTCGGATTTTGATGGGAATCTTGTTCAAGAGGTATCGGTCTTGCATGAACATGTCTGCGTGCAGTCGACCGATCATATCCACCGAGACGCCGTTCGCGGTCAAAGCCTTCCGTTTGCTATATCCTGTATTGTCGTTCTCTGCGCCCATGTGCTCGGCTTTGTCCTGGTAGAATAAAGCGGCTGTCAGTTGAGATTTTTTAGCCTCTCGCCCATGCGACAACAGCGTCTCGATGTAGGCTCGATAGGGGGACGTGTTGGTCGAGTCACTGATGAGTTTGTCGCTGAGAAATATATCCACCTGTTGAAACATCGAGTGCAGCCAGAGATTCGTCGGGCCCACCGTTGCTTGGTCGACGATTCTGGTGCCATCTCCACTGACGATCTTGGCTTTCACATACAAGTAGGTATGGGCTAAATCCACATAGGTCGTATCCGCATTACTGATGGTGAACTCGATGGGTCCTGTTGCGTTGATGCTGGACAGCGGGAGATGCTCCACCCATAATCCTTGTTCAGCACTGGTCTGTGTGGGCGGCACGGTCCACAAATCAAATTCACTGTTGGTGGACGGGCAGGACTCGGCGTGGATCAAGGACATGTTTTAAGAAAAGATATCCCGGGTCTTCTTCGATGTGCGTCGTCGCTGGGTCGGTCGTCGACTGGTGCGTGGTCTCGGTGGGTCAGCTCTTTTATTCCCTACGGTGCGTCGTGCTTTGGCCACCAAGACGCCTCCCGCTTCTTTGGCCCGCCGTTTCAAGGCTTCTTTGGGTGCCGTACCCCCCAAGACATCACCGGCCGCTTCCAGTCCACTGCGTACCGCTTGTTTGCCGATTGCTTTCACCCCACGCGTCACCAAGGGCAGGAACGTTTTGACGATGCTCCCGAGTATGTTCCCCAGTCCATGTCCACGTTGCATGCGTGCACCACTAAACACCGGAAAGCCACCCCCGGCCTGTTGGGCATAATAGTTCATATAGCTGCGTGCATCGCACTCGTAAGGCACCTTCATTATGCAAAGTGGGGAGCGCGTGCTTGTCGAAAATGAAGTGTCAGCACCACTTTCCCGCGTTGGAATGCCACCGGTCGTCCCGTGTCATCTCTTATATCCACCGTGATCGTGTTGATGTGGGTTTGTCGTACAGGCAGGTAGAGCATGTGGGTGAAACTGTGGGTGACTTGATCGCCATACTTATTTTTAATGGGGACCACCCGTAACAGAGGTGTGTTGATATCGCCCACGATGTGGTTGTCCACCACATCCGAGTAGACGTAGAGTCCGTACATACCCGACTTCATATCCATCGGGATCTCGCCATGGTGTTCGGTGGGACCAGCGAACGTCTGTAGATCGAAACCCAGCATTTGCTGTAGGATAGGACTCAGTACGACACTCGCGTTGGCGGTGACGGTAAGCTGTGCCTTGTCGTTGTGTGCGTTGTAATCGAAGTCCACGTGATTCTTGAAGGGATAGCCTTGGATGGGTTTTGAACTATTCGTGACCTGCCGTAGAGCCTTATAATGCAACAGTCTTGACAGCCCACC
>JAVTVY010051742.1:0-25889 GCA_036873755.1 Hanleya hanleyi | reverse complement strand
TGGTAGGATTGTGAAGTTTATTTTTTTTTTTGGTCGTAACAAATAAATAAAGGTACTCACGTAAACAGGGAAGCCACGAGATCATGATAACATTTACCATTCAAGTGTACAACAAGCCAAATGATCACAACTAGTAAAAGAGGTTCCACATGCACCGAGCTTAAAACGTGAAATCGCCATCAAAACTGCAAATTTTAGCAGAGCGGAAGTCAGGTATTCAAAGAGAACTTCAAAGCAAGAGAAGTAACTCTGATACCTGTTCAGGTGAAAACAATTGGAGGGTCGGGTAGCTGACGTAAGAAAATTACATTCTGCGTGTTGACTCGGCATACTGTGTAACACAGGCATGTGACAACCGTCGAGCACCTCATTGTTTTCTTTCCCGGGAAAGTGGAAGAGCGGGTCTATAAAATGTTTCAAGAATTACAGACGATTTACAGGGTTTTAGAAAGAAGGATTTCTACAGTTGTTCATTCTATTAATATCAGTCCTTATGATATTGCTTACTACGGTGCGCTCGAAAGCCCTTTAACGAAAAATATGATTGCGTTTAAAGTTGCGTTTCAGGTTCAAGGCTATACGGTTTCAGATTTTTCAACTCGTTCCATTCATTTGTGTTGTTCGGGGACCTCGTGGATGACGTGTCTTCTGCCAAAACATGTCAAACAGGTTTTGTCAAAGGTCAACTCATTGGTCATCGGATCGCTGACGTAAAACATTTCCTGATTGCAATTTATCAGGCTGCGCAACAATTGGCGCCCAAACACAGTCTTCACAATCCTAACTATGGGCATCACACATGATGGAAGGCACATACTAAATTTATGAGATTTTTCATCTCCGTGAATGAATGGGTCGACTGAGCGGATGCAGTTTTTTTGAGTGCTCTAAAGATGGTGTCGGATTATTTTTTTAAATATAAAGCTCGATAATTTTTTTTTCTTTTGTCATTTGTTGAAATGAAAGAATCTGGACAGAGGAAATAAGCACAAATCCACTCGATGTTACGACACCAAAATTTTGCGATAAGAATTTTCGTTTCAACAGCTAAACCTTACGTTGTCAATATCACAAAATTAAATGTCAGTAAGTTTCGTTGAACTAATTTCTCGTCAGACCACCCAAGTTGAGCAATGGTGAGATCGATCAATGCTTGGCTGGGTGAACAGTTGCTGTACACCCAAGTTGAGCAACGGTGAGATCGATCAATGCTTGGCTGGGTGACCAGTTGCTGTACTGGCTGGGCTGATCAGTGTCCAGGATAATAGGAACTGTGGACACCGTCAGGCAGCGTCGTGATATGACGGAAAAAATGTTAAAACGATGTTAAATCCTACTCGCTCAGTCAATCACTTGCTGCAGGAATAGAGTACATAAATTTAGTCTTGGTGGTGGTGGTGTTGTTAAGTCTGCCAGACAACTCTCGCTAAATGAGATAGAGAACAATAGATTAGCTATTCCATGGTCTCTGGCGCATGTTTTGCTTAATGAATAGATTTCTGTTCATCGGAAACTTCAGTGTGTTTTGTGAAATACATGTAGGCATCTTGTGATAAATCGGGTACTGGGAATAAATACTTTCTTATTTATGGCAATTTATCTGTTTTACCTAAAGTTAATCTTATTGGAGCCATGTACCCCAGTTACCATGGTTACGGGCGGGAACAGCCAGCTGTGACGCAGGACTGTCCGAGACAATGTATGTATCCAGTATGTCTATGATGTATCTGGGTCTGTAGTATTCTATCCCGGAATGTATCAATGGTCTCTTGTGCCGAACTTAGCAGGGGTCAAAATGTTCGGTCGTTCACTCATTTTTACGACCAAAAAAATCTACTGACGAGTAAAACTGAAGCCCAGGTCGTCCACCTGACGATCACAAAAAAAAATGGCTTCCGTAAGAAAAAAAAAGGCCAATATCATGCATTTTTATCGTCAATTTCGCAGCCGAGATGGCAATTTTTATTCGGCATGTTTCCCGCCGTGTTTACTTCCTGTCCGTAATTTAGCGATCGTGAGTCCGGCTGTTCATTCGGGTCTGATCGGGGAAATTCGGCATTAAGCGCAATGATGGCAGACGCCATTTTGTGCTATCTCATCGCACCGGGAGTCCATGCCAATGTCTTCATGAGTCACGTCAACCACCGGATTACGACCATAATGGCAGGACTGTTAACATATTTTCAGCGAGCCGAAACCCGCAATGTGCCTCAGTTAGTCGCCACACCACCAGTGACAACAACAACGCAACGGCAGGCATTGCGGAACCAGAAACTAAGAAACAAAAATTGAGTGACAGTACAACTCGCTTACGGAAATATCAGCCACACTGGACAAGCGGTAGGGAATGGCTAACAGTTTCTGAATAAAACGACAACAAAACTTCACTTTTGATTTTCATGTATTTATTTCATCAATGTATTACATGTACATCAAGTTGAGAATGATTTCATACTCGTTATCTTTCGATTATGGGCTTATATAATCCATCTGAATGTTGACTGAATTTCAAATGTCGGAACTGATGTTAAGATTGATGACCTCAATCTCACTGGGATGACCTCAATTTTTAATGAGGTCATCCACTGGATGACCTGGAAATCTGGAACATTTTGACCCCTGCTTAGAATTTCACTGTGCAACTACCAACTGATATTCTTACTTATTCTCTTATGCTTGAAACTCTTTGAAATATAAAATTTGGATTGGACAGTTAATGGAAGGTGGGGCTGGGGGGGGGGGGTGCTGTCACACTCACAGCCTAAAATATGGGGCAGGTCAATGTAATGGTTGCATTTTTTACACAGTGAAACTGACCTTACTGACATATGCGTTCGTGTGCAAACACGGATTAACAAGTGAAGAAATTAAAACAATAGCACAGTTCATTTCCCACCTAATCACCCACGCCAGCACTCAATCACAATAGATCTTCACTTCTTTACTTAGCTAGCTACTGTAAAGATCGTGTGTAAAGCTCCAGCGTATTACGGAAGGATTTTACGTTTACAACGAGTGATAACATCATCTACAAGTCTACAAAGCAACGAAAAGATCAAGTTGGGAAGTATTCTTGTGTATATCTGTCGATAAAATAATGTCCTCTATGTTCTGTTCCGTCTGTGGGAAGTCTAAATCAACGACCGACTTACATTCTGTTTGTCTTGCGTGTCGAGGCAATATTGCTTGTGATTGTACCCATAGATGTCAGGAGTGTCAACAATGGCCCGATGATTTATTTCAAGATTTAATGACCGGGTCTCGTGCGGGTTCCCTTCTCCCTGGTTTAATGTCGGAGACTAATATCATGACTCCGCCCTCCCATTTTATTGAAAATGGGACGGCGAAGAAGCCTGCATCGATTGGCAGTCCTTGGATGGGCCCTTTACGTTCTTTATTAGATAAAGGTATTGCGCCAAGCACTAGTACTTTTGTTTCTGATCTGTCCACAGGTAAAAGGAAGAAACAGGTAAAAGTAATGGGGTCCGTCCTAGATGAAGGTACGGGAGAGTCAGCCGAGGTCACAGTGGAACTAGATCTTCCCGAAAGTGTGTCCCCCATGGAAATCGAGACGAACGAGATGAGGACCACTTTGACTCCGGGCATAAACACTGGTGACGTTGTAAGTACGCCCGTATGTGCTGTTGGGAACGATATCACTGGGGGGACTCCCGCTGGGAATACCCCGATATCTAATAATTCCCAGGTGTCGTTTGTTGGTCGTCAACCAATTTCGACACTCCCTGTTGCTCCAGGGGCAGCCTTAGGCATGGTAAGTGGTGCTGTAAATAACTATGGTGTAATACCAGGTATAGTTAATTTCAGCACAGCAGACAATACCTCTGGTGGATATAGAGACAATGTATCCATGGTCTTACCAGGAGTAAACTCCACGACCTTACGTAATACCCCAGTCACGGGAGTTATCACGCAAGGCCGGGTAGGATTAAATCCCTTGCAATTGAACACCTCTGGGTTGACAAACGCAGGGGATCGAGGTCAGTGTTCTGCAGGAACAATGCCAGTTTCACACTTAATACCTCAGAGTGTTAATAGAAACAATACGGCATTGTTCCAGTCACAACAGGGTATGACTGAGAATGGTTCTGGGTCGGGTGTCATAAACCCATATAGGGCTCATTATCAACTTCCTGTCAGCCAATTCCGGGCGCCTGCGGGTTCCGGTATGGTTAACTCCGGGATTCCGGTTAGGACTTTTCGTCCTTCCGGTCCCACTATAAGGAGGCCTGTTGTGACAAACCCCGGTGGGTTGAGACTTCCGGTTCGTCCGGAAATGCAGTGGGCTAGGCCTATTGCATCCCCTTATAGGCGGGTCTCTAATAGTCCACAAATCAATACGGGAGTTCCGGTTATTGATGGTTCTCTGTCTGCTGTTATTCTGCAAAGAATGGAACAACAGGCAGCTGAACTAGATCAGTTCCGGCGACTCTTGACTTCCGCTTCCGGTACTGTTCAGGTTCCATCCCCGGTTCCGACACAGCTTCCGGTAGTATTGTCTGATCCGATTGATTTGTCTACTGACCCATCGATGAGACGTCAGGGGGTCGCGCAACGTCAATCCATTGAGGATAATGACAGTGATCATGATCCGGAGAGATGTTCATATTCAGAGGTACTAGAAGCTCTGTACGAGTTGTACCCTAATATGTCACGACCCCCACCGCCGACGTCCTCTCGCCTACATACTATGGCAGAGGCTCCGTCGACAACTACCATGCAGACGTCACTTCCTGCGTCAGATGCCATTCATGGTTTATGTTCCGTTCTTGATACGGTTTTAGCCCAGCCTAAAACAATGCAGGAACGTATTACAAGAACGGGAAAACGTGCACTTTTTAGACCGGCTTCCGCTTCGGCACCACTTCCGGTGGAGAAGCCCACGTCTAGAGCGTACGGAATTCATGATTCGGCATATGACTTTAAGGCCGCGGAACCGGAACCTGATCTTGCCGACATATGTAAAGGCAACAAGGTCCCTTCCAAGGTCTTGATGATCCCGCTAACTGATAAGCAGTCTTCTACTATTGAAGAAGCTGCGCGGCAGGGGGTAGCCATAGCCTCTCACATGGACTGGTTTCTAACGGCCATATCCACTGTGTTGAGCAGGTTGTCGCGTTCACAGTTAGCAGCCAGTAGTAGTCCTGAGCTACAATTACTGGCGGATCTTCAGAACGTGGCTGCTAAAGCTAATGCTGATGCAATGGCTTTAGCCGCGTTCAATGCTGCGATGGTTGTTCATCTGAGACGACAAGCTTACTTGTCTTCCGTTGTCAACCATGCTCCTGATATAGTCATTCGTACTTTGAAGGAGCAATCGCTAGCATCTTCGCTGTTGTTTAATGGCATTATACCGTCTCTAAGGGATACGGTGGAGAAGGCTAAGCCTAATCCTCCGCCTAGAGCGGGTGGTATGGGGACAGGAAAACGTATTTCTACGGACACTTCCGGTCCACCAGCCAAGCAACCTAGGCCGACTACTTCCGCTTCCGGTCCAAAGGGAAGTCTCAAGCGGCGGGTCGCATGCCACAACAGCAAGGCCAGACCAATCCCAACTATAAAGGTAAAGGGAAAGGTCGTGGCAAAAAGCAGCAGGGCTGGTGACGATTCGGGCCATGTCAATCTCATGACATGGCGGGACCACGAATTGCCTCAACTTCCGGTCCCGCCGAAATCCAGTCTCCCGGTCGGGGGACGACTTCAAGGATTTTGGCGGAATTGGCAAAAACTGGGGATGGATCCGTGGGTAATCCGTACTATTCGATACGGTTACCCCCTAGAAATTACTATAGATCCACCCCTTACTGCTGCTCCCAAGCCCTCCCGTATACCTATACGGAAGGCACACCTTCTGGTAACACAGGCATCTGTGGACAAACTTATCCAGAAGCATGCAGTAATAGAACTTCCGGTCCACGACCGGTCCCCGGGTTCTATTCTCCGGTCTTCCTTGTGCCAAAGAAGGATACACCGGAAATGCGCATGATAATAAATCTGCGCAGGCTGAACAAGGACTTCCTGATGAAACCCCCTCACTTTCGGATGGAGTCCTTTCGGTCCATCAGGACCGCTCTGGTTCAAGGGGAATGGTTAACCTCCTTGGATCTTCGGGATGCTTACCTGCATATCCCGATTCATCCAAGTTACCGGAAGTACCTGAGATTCCTGGTCGGTGCTCGCCGTTTCCAATTCCAGGTTCTACCTTTCGGTCTAGCCAGTTCCCCTTGGATCTTCACCAGAGTATTTCAGCCAGTGGCGGCGTATCTGCACAGTCGAAGTATCAAATATCATTTTTACCTAGACGATTCCATTATCAGGAATATGTGCAGAATACAACTCCGATGCGATACAACATTTGTATGGCACATCCTCGAACTACTGGGTTATCTCCCACACGAGGAAAAATCGGAGATAACACCGTCACAACAACGGAACTTCCTAGGCGTGGCGTACGACACCAAATTGGTCATTGCTCGGCCACCGGAAGTTCGTTGGTGCAAGATATGTCGCGACATTCCACTGTTCATCAGACATTCTTGCCGCACTGCCATCCAGTTTGCATCAATAATCGGTCTACTGACATCCACACAGGATGTCACACCACGAGGCCGATTACAGTTACGGCCACTAATGATCTATTTAAATCAGCATTGGCCACACAGGCACAGGAATCCCATGATTCCTGTCACAGAGGAAGTCAAACATCACCTATTATGGTGGATGGACCCTCTCAACGTGATGCCTGGTGTAACACTGCTTCCGTTTCAAGCTACTCATCAGCTGTTCACGGATGCTTCGATGCAAGGATGGGGGGCCCACCTCGGATCCAAGTCGATATCAGGCTATTGGACTCCGCAGGAGAGGTTACTCCATATCAATGTGTTAGAGTTCATGGCCGTCAATCGAGCAATACTCTTATTGATACAGGACCTCAAAGGCCAGTCGGTTCTGGTAGCTACAGACAACACAACTGTCTTAGCTTACATCAACAAGATGGGGGGAACTCGGTCCTCGAAGCTTCTGAAGCAGACCGAGATACTCTACCATCTGTGCTGGCAGAACGATATCATACTTCGTGCCAGACACATACCAGGACATCTGAATGTACTAGCCGACGCACTGTCGAGAAAACATCAGATTATACCGACGGAGTGGCAGCTTCACACAGACATTCTGCGCCAAATCGCTCAGATTTGGGAACAACCGCTGATAGATCTGTTCGCTACTCACCTGAATCATCAACTCCCTCTGTATATGTCCCCTGTACTGGATCCTCTAGCAGTGGGAGTCGATGCTCTATCGCAGGATTGGACGGGTCTAATAGCGTATGCTTACCCGCCCCCTTCAATCCTGCCTCTAGTTCTACAAAAGATACGCGCGCATCCATGCGTGGTTTATCTAATTGTCCCTTGGTGGCCAGCTCGTCCGTGGTTTCCCGACCTTCTGGAATTACTGGTAGACGTCCCAAGACGACTACCTCTTTGGGAAAAACTACTTCGTCAACCGAAGTCAGCAATTTTCCACCACAAACCTCAGGCATTCCATCTGCACGCTTGCAAGTGCTCAAGGATCAGCTCACTGAGGTTGGGTTTTCTAGGGAAGCTTCGAGAAGAATGGTCGCTTCCACTCGATCCTCCACATCAGCTTGTTATCAAGGGAAGTGGAGGGTCTTCCATGAGTGGTGTACTGGAAGAAACATTGATGCCCGTTCTGCCTCTGTTCAGCAGATAGCAGATTTCTTGTTACACCTGTTTCAAGACAAGGGTCTTGCTCCATCTACGGTGGATGGTTACAGATCTGCATTATCTAGGATTATTAACCTGTCTACTGGCGTTAATCCTGCCTCTGATCCTAATCTAACAGCTCTGGTTAGATCGTTTAGGATTGACAGGCTTGTCTCTGTACCAAAACTTCCTAAATGGGATTTAGCATTAGTTCTACGGAGTTTATCAGAACCTCCGTTCGAACCCATAACTACAGCCGATCTGAAATTCCTATCCTACAAAACAGTTTTTTTGTTAGCCTTGGCTTCAGCGGCTCGCGTGTCAGAACTACACGCTTTGGATGCTAGGGAAATTAGGCATGATTCTCGATGGACTTATGTGGTACTTACTACCATTCCTGAATTTGTAGCCAAGAACCAATCTCTGTACGACACTTCTTGTAGAGAATTTAGGGTTCCAGCTTTAGCTGATTTCCTTTCCTCAGGGTTAGAATCGGACAACCTTATGTGTCCGGTTCGTGCCCTTACTGTATATATTAGTCGCACTAAAGTACTACGTGCTGGGCGAAGGCGATTATTTATACCATTTTGTCCCCGGAGCCAACAAGAGATATCTAAAAACACTATCTCTTCTTGGCTCTCCAAAACTATTAGGTTAGCCTACGATGGAGTGTCATCGATGCAGGCTGCGTTGTGTGATGTCTCTGCACATGAGATCAGGGCGCTTGGGGCGTCCTGGCCTTTGTGGACCAACAGGTCGGTAACTGATATTATGAGGGCTTGTTTTTGGAGATCTCACACAACCTTCGCATCATACTACTTGAGAGACATGACACTTATCAAGGACGACCTATTTTCCTTGGGACCACTGGTGACAGCGCAGCAGATCACCGGGGTCGGGTCAGCACACAGACACTAGAGGCCTGTGTGTTTTTATCGGTTTTTAATGGTAAGAACACGTTTCCTCATAAAAAACTTTCTTTTAAAAAAAGGGGGGGGCACGTGTATATAACTTCCATTATGTCAGCGCCGATGAGCCTGGGAGGTCTGGGCTTACTATAGGGACAGTGTCTACGATACCGTTATATGACCCTGTCGCTATTGAGTCTTTATGGAAGCCTATTCTTATTTAAGTTTTATGGCCAGCATGAAGTCTCTTGCTGACTTCCGTCTAATCCTCACGCCATTAGTCGCTGTCACTTGGACTTCCCTCCGTCCTGCTTTGGGATTCTCGCATATGTCAGTAAGGTCAGTTTCACTGTGTAAAAAATATAATAAATTTACATGTAATTTTTACATTTTTAAACTGAAACTTACCTTACTGACAGAGTGATGGTCCCACCCGACCTCCCCGCTTGGGATCTTTACATTTACGCGTAAGAAGTGGAGATCTATTGTGATTGAGTGCTGGCGTGGGTGATTAGGCGGGAAATGAACTGTGCTATTGTTTTAATTTCTTCACTTGTTAATCCGTGTTTGCACACGAACGCATATGTCAGTAAGGTAAGTTTCAGTTTAAAAATGTAAAAATTACATGTAAATTTATTATTTTTCTCCATGCACACTCAAGCTGCTTTGGTGAGCATCCATTTAATTAGTTTATGCCTATAACAAGAGTTCTTGCAATTTTTACCGGGTTATACATTCATTGTGTTCAAACTCTCCCAATATGGAGGTGGCCCAACAAAGTTTTAAAACAGTAACACGGCAACAATGACGTGTATTGATGAATCAAATTGTGGCCCCTGCAACATTGTTCTAGGGTCTGGAGATAGAGCAATGTACTGTGACTTTTTGATGGGTGGTTAGAAATGTGTATGGCATTTTGAACTCACAAACATGACCAAAGGATTTATCGTGGTGATATGAGGGGAGAATTGCAAGAAAGACGGGCGAAAGTCTAGAGAACTTTTAATAATGTAAATTAGATTTTGCTGCATGTTTTGAACGGGACTAATTAACTTTGAAAGATGTAATATGAACCAATGATATTTTTGTTGTGAAATTGTGCAACTGTGAGTGAAAACAGAAATACTGAATCAGTAAGAAGAGCTAGTAGTCCCAATACTATGTGGTCTAACAGAGGTCTTCAGGCATGTCCGAGAGAAAATACAATTGGAGAGCTCGAGGCCAAACTGTTCAATACCAACCATACTTGTTGTATATCTGTAAATGATTGCACTGGTAGGGATCAGTCATGATGCAATCACTTGGTGCTTATTCTCTAGATTCTACTTGCTTCCTTAATATGCTTGATAAAATAGCGTACCGGTATGTTAGGTAGTTGTCGAAAAAAGGAACAGCAATTAGGAATAAAGAACCTTCATACTGCTGGATGCCTGTTCTATGAATTTTCAAGCTCCAATTATCGTAATTTAAGTTCTAGAGAAATGGTACCAGGGTTTCAAAAATCTGGAAATTATTATGATAATTATTATTTTTTTCATGGCTTGTGAAATTCTTGATGCAATTGAGATTTCCCTCTGCCAAATTGAATTCGAAGCAGACCATTAGCCATCAATTAAACTCGTACTCATTCACGTACATGACTGAAGCATAATGAAGCATCCCAAAAAGGAGTTATGACTAAACACACCAATCCCCAACTTCCCTTCTCCTTGTATCCTTTTTTTTTTTAATTGTTTTTTTTGCTTTTTCAACTTTAGAAAACTAATTACAGTCGACATCTGCAGAGCCAACTCCTTCCATAGCTGACTGATGTCATCATGGCACTGTTGACATTTATCATAGCTTCCAGACTGGTCTACAATGTCCACACGAGCTAGAACAATACAGTCTTTGAAAAAGTACAGGTTGTCTGATAACCATGTACATGTATGCAATATATATTATGTACCAAAATATTCCTCATGCCAATACAGATAAATACTTAGATCTAGTAGGGCTCTCCCCGCTAAAGGAGGAGAGGCCTAGCGTTCTAGCATTTGGGGGGACACGTTTGAAAAGAAAATGTAGCGCACAATACAGCATGGCAGACGAATCGACCAACCTAATGTCGTCAGATATACCTTAAATACTTGGCAAGGATCACGGTATGCTTACAGCCACGATCATCTAAAGGTACATGTAGCCTACTCCTTCCGGGCGGGGGTCTTTTCTCTCGCACCTGTCCCATTAAATTTCTTCTCAACTCAATTTCAACTTTGAAAGTTGGACTCACGCTCATGCGTCAAGTAACCGGAACATAATGATAGTGACATTATCACAGTCACAGTTTTTAGCCAAACAGGTCTCTACAAGTGCAAACGATCTCAATCTGTAATAAAACTATATCTACCGATCGTTTGCACTTGTAGAGACCTGTTTGGCTTAATACCATGACCATGATGATGTCACTATCGCTATGTTCCGCTTACTTGACGCATACGCATGCCACCAACTTTCGAAAGTTGAAATTGAGTCGAGGAGAAATTTAATGGGACAGGTGCGAGAGAAAAGACCCCCGGAAGGAGTAGGCTACCTTGAGATTATTGTGGCTGTAAGCATACCGTGATCCTTCCCAAGTATTTAAGGTATGTCCGACGACATTAGGTTGGTCGTTTCGTCTGCCGTGCTGTATTGTGCACTACATTTTCTGGTCAAACGTGTCCCCCTAAATGATATAATGCTAGGGCTGTCCTCCTTTAGCGGGGAGAGCCCTACTACGTCTAATAAATACTGAGTTAGATGAACAGTGTGAAGTATACGTGATGTAGAGAAACAAATCGGCACTGTCACTGTGTCAGTAGAAGTCAATAAACATGATAAAGAAAAAAAAATGAGTGCCGAAATACAGTTCTAAAAATACTACAATCTATGATCTTCCATCTTCATTTTACCCAGCCAATTTCTACGCTCCCACTTCGAACCTGCCTTGATTTATCTGACCCCTTCAGCGTTCAAAATCTGAGGTGTAAATTTCACCAGCTAACGACAGAAGAACCAATCAGAACATACACATCGATTGCGAGTGAAGTCACATAGAGTGACATCATCCTCTATTAGAGGCGTCCTTCCTCCTAATATGGTGCCCACTAATTAGGTCAGCCAATCAATAATGCTCTTGTGCGACCCATTTCGAATTTCAAATGTTTTCGAGGTCAGTGACGTCTTGTGTCTATTTATAAGTTATTTGAACATTGAAGGGGTCCAGATATATCAAGGGAAGTTCGAAGTGGGAACGTAGAAATTGGCTGGATAAAATGAAGATGTGATCTTCCTGTTCCAGTGTACATGTACACTTGTATGGTAGATGGGGAAAGTTGTACAGGGAGTATTTCTTCATAGATTGTTTTCATATATCAGTATTGTTACAATCTTTGAATTTCATGACCATCAAATATAGACATGATAGACACACACGAAAATTGTACGAGGCTTGAATTTGGGTTAAAAAAATACATGCACAGTGTGCACCTAAATATCTCATATACATGCACAGCAATTTGCCTACAGCACAAAAAAAACGTTGCAGTTTTTAAAAATACCCTTCCACGTAAATTCGTCCTGAATCTTAAAACTTCCTGAACTTGGCTCTAGTACTAATGCCAGGCATGGGTATGTCCGATGTTGTTTTTCTGGGGTCTTTGTGTGTGTTTCTGGAACATCGTCCGGACGCTTGAACTGTGGATTCAACTGCAACCTCACTTTCACTCTCACTTTCACTCTCACATTCGACTTCCTCAGCAGTCAGTGTTTTTAGTGCATTTATTTGCCAACCAGCTGCCAAAAAGAGCTTAAATGTTGCTTTGTTTGTGTTCACCCAGTTTGTTTTAGACATCACAGTTTGAAAATGTCAAACACTGGGTGACAGTGGCTTACATGTATGAAATAGTGTAGAGTGTCTGATGCTGGAAACGTCTGAGATAAAAATACCTGCGGGAGTAATTCAGTGCACAGCTTGTAGAAAAGTACGCTTAAAATGAATAACATTTACCCTCGGGTAGTATTTTACTGCAGTCGGAAGGACACATGATCGAGGACATCTTCTAGCAAATTTTTCCAGACGATTGACAGTCTGCCGTAAGTTATAGGCAACATCGAGGGTCCATTTATGGACACTTTGTTTGTGACTGTAGCTATATACATACTCCAAATAAAAATTATGTGCACTGTGAAAAAATACATGAATTTGTGCTGGTGTGCACTGCTAATTTCAAGCCTTGTAGGTCAACAAGCTTATATGCACAAATTCACGCATTTATAAAGCTTCGGACAAGACAAAGCCATTCTCATGGGATCAAAATCGACACAGACCGAATGTGCATGCGCACCAGGTTTTTCTGTACAGCGCACTCAGTCAGAGGGTGTTACACCGACCATTTAGGAGGTTACAAACTCTGACAATGGGAGAATGGACAAAACAGACAAGCTCTAAAGATAACTGGGGTTCACGAGCCAGTTAAGTGACAACTTGCTCTGAGTCTGCAGTGAACCTTTTTTTCAGAACCTGCCATGAGAATACATGTAGGATGCACTGTGGAGTATCCTCCATGTATGACTGACACAAAGTTCTCTTGATTGTGGCAATAATATCGTTAAATGATAAAATATCTGTACAGTATTTTTAGAACTATTTCTAGAGAATGCTCATGTTTAGGTCTTCTTGGACTTCTTTTCAGATTTGTCTGTGGAATGAGAAAAAAATTCAACCATTTACCAAGATGGCGTCAACAAATTCTGCACAAGCTCAGCAAAAATTCTCAAATCTTAGAAAAAGATTGGACCAACTGGGCTACAAGCAGCCACTGGGCATCGAGTCACTCCCCCTTGTGGAGAGACTCTTTGCAGACCTGATCCACACCACTGAGAGTTTAAAGAATTCTAAGCTGGAACTTGGCAAGAAGCATACTGACCAGGATTCATTTGAGTCAGCTGTGGAGCCATACAAAAGTGACAATGCCAAGCTGGTGAAAGAGAATAATGAATTGCACTTACAGGTTATAAAACAGACTGAAGAGGCAGAAGCATCTATAAGAGGTAAAGTTACAGGTGATAGGAACAGTTTATTGGGTGTGCTATGAATATATACTGAGAAATGGTAGTTATATTGTTTGAAGAAGATATGTGTTATGATATCCTCAACACGTGCTGATCGTGGAAGCAGTGTCGTCACTTTGTGGGGTCAGTGCAGTCTTGGCTTGTCTCGTGTAGTCTTACATGTAGCTGGTCACGTGCAGTCTTGAACATGTTGAACAAACATTTTTTATCTTCAACAAGTGTTTTGTGTCCTGCCCTAAAAGTAAGTCTTGAATGAAAAACATTGCTCGTCTTGGACCAAATTTGTTTTTCTTGGACATGAATAATAATCTTGAGCTGAAAAATGCCACCTTAGCCAAGGAAATGAAGGTCAAGATCAGAGGTCAAAGGTCACTGGCTCAAAAAACAGGAAATAACTGAAGTGTTCATGTCCGGTCTATATCTGTGAACGTTTTCTATCCACAGATGCATTTTTTGTGATTGGATACGCTAGGTGGAGACGATGTGTCGCGTATGAAAATTGAGGTCGGGGTCTGAGGTCAAAGGTCACTGTTGCCTGAAATCAGGAAATCATTGATCATTGACAGTTTTCTATCTACAGTTCTAATTTTTGGTGACTGGAGGCCCTAGGGAGGAACGATGTGTTGCATGCCAAATGTAGGTCGAGGTCAGAGGTCAAAGGTCAGTGTGACCGAAAAATCAGGAAATCATTAAAAATTTCTAATTTTTTGTGAGTGGATTCAATAGGGGCAAATGAAGTGCTGCATACCAAAATATAGGTCAAGGTCAAATGTCACTGTGACCCAAAAATCAGGAAATTATTAAAAATAACATTCCTTCGTGTCATTAGATGCATTAGGGGGACACAATGTGTCACATATCAAGATGTAGGTCAAAGGTCAAGGTCACTGTGACCCCAAAATCATGAAATTGTTAAAAATCATGATTTTTTTAATCCATTGAGAAATTATGGGTAGGAATTTTGTCATGTACCAAAATTTAGATCCAGGTCAATAGTCAAGATTACTGTGACACCAGAATCAAGGTCAAAGATCATTGTGACCTAAAAATTAGGAAATTATAAAAAATTACTTTGCTGAGTGGATTCAATAGAGTGAAAAGAAGTGTCCCATACCAAAATTTAAGTCACTGTCAAAGGTCACTGTGACCCCAAAATCAGGAAACATAACATTTCTTGTGTCAGTAGATACATTAGGGGGACTCACATACCGAAATGTAGGTCAAAGGTCAAGGTCATTGAGACCCCAAATCATGAAATTGTTAAAAATCATGATTTTTTGTGTCCATTGAGAAATCATGGGGAGATGGTTTGTCATGTACCAAAATTTAGGTCAAGGTCAATAGTCAAGGTCACTGTGGCTCCAGAATCAAGAAATCTTTGAAAATTACTTTTTTTTGTGTCAGTAGACACATTAGGGGGACATGCTGTATCACGTACCTAAATGTAGGTCAAGGTCGAACGTCAGGGTCACTGTGACCCCTAAAATCATGAAATTCATAAAACTCATGTTTTTTTTGGTGTCCATTGATACATTGACGGAAGACGATGTGTCGTGTACCAAAATTTAGGTCAAGGTCAGAGGCCAAGGTCACTGTGACCCCAAAATCAGGAAATCATAACTAGTCACATTTTCATATGCCTGTCGAAGATGAGGTCATGTAATGCAATGTTGCGTTCTGTCCATTCATCCATTACCATTTGTTGTCCATGCGATATCTCTAGTAGTAGTTTCATGGTACATGTATGGTACATTGCGAAGAGGAGCCATACTTCAATTTGTCAAAGGTCAAGGTCACAGTCCCACAGAACTGAATCAAGTTTAGCTGACTATATGTGTTAGGTTGGAATATTTAGAGTTCTCTCCCCTACATGTATTGTATACGGCATTTGTCCTGTGGAGTTGTCTCCCGTGTTTGAAACAGCTACATTTAGTTAAACTGTTGTGAAATAAAAACCATACATTTACTAATTTAACAGGGAGAGGGGTCCTTTATGAACTTCATGCCTGTTTATCAATTCAAGAACAAAGGCTTACTTCATCACATTCTTCTTCCTTCATGAAAAATTCTCTCGTCTGAAAGAAATCCATTTGCAGCAAAACTATTGTCGATTTCAGTGTGGGATATGTGAGATCTCGGTTCTTGCTCCAAGGTCAACTAGTTTCCAAGATTTAAGCTCATTTTAGTTTATCGTTCAAGTCTAGATGGGATATATAGTCAAGGAGAATGGCACCTCAACTGTAACATTGCGTATAGATGAGATTTTTTTCATCAAATGATGGCGGAAGGTGTCTACATCGATAATCCGTCGGGTGCCACCCAGGCACTCTTGGGTATTTTACTCTAGGCCACGCCCCTTTTCCAATATTATGACATAATTCGGTCAAAATGAAAAGACAGAAAAAACATGTCATGCTTGGTGTCAAAATGCAGCGAAAAGCTTGTTTATTATTAGGATCATGAAATTAATGGTCAAATATGGTGCGGGCAAGCCTCATGGATGATCTAGCTAAAACCGAAATCTCCAAATATCGAAAAATTGATTGAAGTTTATGGGCAATGCTACGGTAACCATCAATATTTCACATCAGAAATGAAAGTCACTGTGAACTAATGGTAACCTAATGATTTTCATATGATTGGCCGCGTCTGATATCATTTAGTAAATGATTAGGTTCAAATTATACAAATGGTAATATTTATGTGACACACATGTATGCGTAAAATAACATAAGTACAGTCAACTGTAACAACAGTCACATGGACAGATAGTATTGGCAATTTTCGCTGAGGGGGAATTCCTACAAGAGAATAACTTGCTTAAATCATAAATGAATGATACATTCTTTATTTATGACTTATTCGTGGCTCTTGTATGTGATCACGGAATTGTAGATTGTTGAGCAACTGTTCATTCTGCTGGCTGAAAAAAATTACCACTTGTCCTCGTCCACCACTGTCGATGGTACTGAGACAGTGTGCTCCTTAGCACAGTGATCCTCTGAGCCACACTTGCAGTATGTTGTACAGGACAACTTAGCTGACCGACAGGTACAACGATTTGTTGGACAGGGCGATTCCGACTTGCACGAGCAGGCAACAATATGTAGGATTGAGGATCATGCCATTGCCGTGATGAGGGGTAGGTATATTGTCCTCCAGTTTCCACCCAAATTGGCCGATGTCAACCATTGGTGGTTCCACCTGGTCTGCTGCTCGCCAAACCAGAACTTGCAGGCGAGCACGTTTGATATGAACTTTGCAGACTCTTCTGTCGGTGAGAGACTCCTGATCTTGGGTGGTTCAATCTTCCTGCTGAAAGTCGTGTATCTCAGATCATTAAGTGTTGTTGATATACTGCCGGCATACAACTGCACGAGGAACCGCAATCCAACCTGCATCCAATCAGCCTCAGCTGCTCCTGGGTCTGTGAATACCTTTAAGGATGTCCGCTGATGGTTTTTGGCTTTGGCAGCCATTTTGCCTGTTCTTTATATTGGGTTATCTCCCTTTCCTAGGTTGAGAGATAGGGATTTCCTTTAAAAGCCTTCTAGCCGAGAATTTTGCACAGCAACATCCATCCAATTTGATAAATTTTGATAGACATTGTGATTATCTGCAAGCAGTTAGAATATAAGAAAAAGTTAAATACTAATTATATGAATTTTTCATGAATATGCTTCAAAACTAGGGCTATTCCCTATGTTTTCTGTGTTATCAAATTGAGCATGGGTCAATCCACTTAACGTTGACTACAGCTAAAAAATGCACACCAACCTATATTTTTTTCTTTGTTTTTCCTCATATTACACAATTATGAATGCAACAAACACATTATTCAAAAAGTTAATTACTTTGATTTACCACCAGCGGACATCCTTAAATTAAAACCAGACTTCAGAAGGATGTTGATTGCCGATAACCTCCCTTTACCGAATGGGTATGACATGGTATCGCATCCTGAGAGCACATGTACATCCTAACATTCTTCTGGTTGACCAAACCGTCTTCACATGTGTCTATGAGAAAGTACAACGGCCAAATACTCTATATCACCGCCACGGCGTCAAAAATAGGAGACAAGTGCTTCGACCTACTGGGTGTACATGTACATGCTCTCTCAGGATGCGATACCGTGTCATACCCATTCGGTAAAGGGAAGGTATCGGCAATCTACATCCTACTGAAGTCTGATTTGAATTTAAAGGTATTCGCAGACCCAGGAGCAGCCGGGGCTGACTGGATGCAGGTTGGATTACGGTTCCTCGTGCAGTTGTATGGCGGCAGTATATCAACAACACTTAATGATCTGAGATACACGATGTTCAGCAAGAAGATTGAACCACCCAAGATCAGGAGTCTCCCACCGACAGAAGAGTCTGCAAAGTGTCATATCAAACGCAGACCCCTCACTAGGCTTATTTGGCGTGGCGCAGCGCCACGCCCCTCACTTCGAGCGCCATGCCCCTAATTCAGGTTACCATGCCCTAAATAAATGTACCCCACGCCCATTTCATGGAAAATCGACTTTGCGCCATCCACAAGTCTTTATTTTTCAGCACAGTTTTTGCTTCCGACGGTCTCATCTTGTCAATTCCGGGCTAGAGTATCTTTTCCTATCTCATTCATAGAAGAGCTACAATTTTTTTTACTCTCCGCAATTGGGCCACGTGTGGTATTTTCAAGTTTTTCATACAAAGAGGCGCATATCCCCCATTATGGGAGAGTGTCCATCGCTGCGGCATCAGATTGCTTCCATTGATGCCAAAGTTTGCTCACCACGTGGCGTTCTGATCAGCGTGTTGTCAAATTTTGAAGTTTGAGCAAACTTTTCATTTTCGATCATGCCAAGCAGCGACAGAATAGCCAAAAAACGATCGGGGAGCATGGGAAGTGGTGCAAAGAACTGCAAATCTATCGGGTCGTTTTTTTAAAAAGCAACGACATCTGCGCCTGATATCGAAGCAGAGACTGTAGATCTAACAACAACATCAACAACAACAGCTCCGTGCAGTGATCCAGGTGACATCCCCGAACTCGAGTTGGAATCAGCTCGAATCAAATCGGAGAAAAATAACAGCAATCCCTTCATTCTGACGAGTAACTCGAGAACCTGTTTATTTACAGCAAATTTGCATAGACAATAATTCACATTTGACAAAACCTACATTTTCGTTTTGCAATATATAATGAAGTCGCACGATCACCTGTTTGAAATAATTTAAAGGTGTCCAGTTCTGAAAAAAAATATCAATTTATCACATATATATAGGCTGATAGTTCTTTCTCTTGGATAGGTCTGAAATGTCCCAAAAATGGCTCCGAGAGCTCTAAGAGCACCGCGCGGTCTCTGACGGCTGGGGGCCCCCGGCTATAAGTGCTATGATGGTATTTCCCCCATGCCCCTTTCTAATCCTGACTAGGGGTCTGCAAACGTGCTCGCCTGCAAGTTCTGGTCTGGCGAGCAGCAGACCAGGTGGAACCACCAACGGTTGACATCGGCCAATTTGGGTGGAAACTGGAGGATAATATACCTACACATGTACCCTTCATCACGGCACTGGCGTGGTCCTCAATCATACAGACTGTTGCCTGCTCGTGCATGTATATCGGAATCGCCTTGTCCAACAAATCGGTGTAGCTGTCGGTCAGCGAAGTTGTCCTGTACAACAGACTGCAAGTGAGGTTCAGAGGATCACTGTGCTAAGGAGCACAATGTCTCCATACCGTCGACGGTGGTGGACGAAGACGACGAGGATGACAATGCTAATTTTTTAACCCAGCAGAATGAACAGTTGTTCAACAATCTACAATACCGTGAGACACGAATAAGTCATAAATAAAGAATGTATCATGTATTATGATTTAAGCCAGTTATTCTTTTGCTAGAATTTCCCCTCAGCGAAAAATTGCCAATACTATCTGTCCAAGTGACTGTTGTTACAGTTGACTCAATTTATGTTATTTTACGCATGTGTGTCACATAAATATTACCATTTGTATAATTTGAACTTAATTGTTCACTAAATGATATCAGACGCGGCCAATCATATGGAAATCATTAGGTTACCATTAGTTCACGGTGACTTTCATTTGTGAAATATTGATGGTTACCGTAGCATTGCCCATAAACTTTGATCGATTTTTCGATATTTGGAGATTTCGGTTTTAGCTAAATCATCCATGGGGCCTGCCCGCACCATATTTGGCCTTTAATTTCATGATCCTAATAATAAACAAGTTCTGTGCTGTAGTTTGACACCAAACATGACATGTTTCTTCTGTCTTTTCATTTTGACCTAATTATGTCATAATATTGGAAAAGGGGCATTGCCTAGAGTAAAATTCCCAAGGGTGCCTGGGTGGCACCCGACGGATTATCGATGTAGACACCTTCCGCCATCATTTGATGAAAAAAAATCGCATCTATACGCTATGTTACAGTTTGGGTCATTTTATTAGGAGTGTCTCCTCGACTAATATGTTACATTCTCAGAAGCACAAAATTGTAGACCTTTCTGTACGTGGATTGCTAGCTACCAATTGAAATCAAGGCTATTGAACAAGCTTGAAATTTGGACCAATGTAATTTCAGATATACATGTACGGGCGTATATTGAAGCCCCTTGGGATCTTGTTATGTGGGGAATTGATTACATTGTAATTTTCTCAGACTGAATATTCTTTAATGGTGAACTGCAAAGCAGGGCTTGTTTTTCCACGGGAATCCGATTCCTGTCAGCACTCCCGCAAAATAATTTGCGGGAATCCAACAGATTCCCGTAATATATTAACAGTCTGTATAGAAATGATAGCATTGGATTCCCGTGGATTCCCATAGAGCTGGGTTACGAGAATCTATTTGGATTCCTGTGAATTTTGACAAAAAACAAGGCCTGCAAAGCCTTGCTAAAATGTCAAAATCAAGGCCATTGTAGTTTTAGTTGTTTATGTGTGGTAATAGTTCTGTGGATTATTTCTTCTTCCACGTATATGATAAGACAAAGCATACCACCAGAAAATGGGAGGCACAACTTTCGAAAACGTCAGTGTTCGCCTCCCATTGTTTTTGGAATGTACTGACGTTACATGGTGGTCCTCACTCGATCATCTGATGTTACATGACATCATGTAAAATGAAACATTAACCAAAACTGGAATTAAGGAGACCTCTATAACGTCATAGTGTTCTACCAGCAAAGAGAGACAAACGATGCAAGTTTTCAATACGGATTTATAACAGGATAACTTAAATAGTATTATTAGTACAATTTAACAAAACATCTTCACCTCAAAATCGTATAACAGTAAATATCACATAACACAAGATGTATGAAAGTAACAATTTCTTGCGCTGTAAAACTTACCTTCACATACCTTATTGCTATCGTGTTCCTACGTGATTGCTCTATTGTAAAACCTTACCACAGAACCAAAAGAAATAGACCTTGGATTACCTCGGAAATTTCCTGGGATATTTTCCAGGAGAAGAGAGTGGAATATTACCAAATTCCTGTGATTCTGGATACCTACCTGGACTTCTACAAACGTCAGGGAGTATACGTTGGAATCATAATAAAGATGGCGTCCGTCTTCTGTGTTCTTTGTGGACAGTCTAAACCCACGACGGACCCGCACTCAGCATGTCCGCCGTGTAGAGGTGTTTGGTGCGATCAGTATGCTAAATGTGCGGAATGTGAGCTATAGCCCGACAATATATTTGAACAGTATCTTGTCGGTTCTTATGCCGGAGAAATTCTCCCACCACCCAGCTTTGTTAGGCCCGAGAGCTTGGTCGCCTCTCCGTCTCGCTCCACTGTGAACGAGCCGGACGAGTCTGCCTCTGTTGATATGTCCGTAACCCAAGATACGGAGTTAATTTCGCCTCGTAAATTACCGAATGTTGTTACAATTTCTCCTCCTCCATGCACTAATTCTGTTTTAGGGACCAAGGTGGGGAACAAAGGTGGCGGGCACCCTGCAGGTAAAGTATTGCACGGGACGCCCTTGACGGCTACCTTTGATCCATCATCTGTGACCTCACTTCCGACCAAAGGTCCCCTGTTCAGGATAGTGAATCCGGAGAGTGTGACTATACCCCCAGTCAAGGATCCGTCACTTCCGGAGAATCTGTCAACATCTCGGTCCAGCCCATCTGCGTCTACAAAAATTACGGAGATGCCTGCTGCTTCATCGACTGTAATATCACCAGTTCCTGTGCAGTCTACGGTGATTATTACACCTGTTTCCAGGTTTGCGGAGTCTCGCCATTCTCTTCTGAATGTGCCGAAACTATCCAGGGTGCCTCTGCAACAGCTGTTGTCAGCACCCCAGCAGCTTACTCAACCGGTACATCTTCCACGTATGCCTGTGTCCAGCTACGACTTCCGGCCTACGGTAGCTCCGATTATATCGGATGCTTACATGCAACCTCTTACATCATACCTCCCAGTATCATCTTAAAGAGCTTCTTGAAATTAGGAACCTGGTAGGGATGGCATATGCCGGTTTTTCAAATGGGATACACCATGCCCAGTTCGGTGTTCGGGTCTGGATGGATTAGAGTTCCAGCTATGCAGTTCCCCCCATGCCGCTGCATGGTATTGCATAAGCCATCCTTTGTCTGCCGAGTTCCAAACTGTATGGCATGGAGTTCATAGGAGTTCCAACACAGCGCACCATGCCACCCTGTTTGGAATGCCTTATGCCAGTTCCTAGTATGCCCCAATTTCAAGAAGCTCCCCTTCCGGTATCATCGTCTCACATCGGAACTTCCGCTGCTTTTCCTGCGCATGCTCCGACGTCGGCTACTACATCCTACTATAGGACTGCCTCTACGTACGATGTTCCTGTTACTTCATCGGTATATGGTGTTCCGGGTCTTTCATCGATGTATGATACTCGAGCTACGTCATCAATGTACAGACTTCCGGTTACGTGATCGGTGTATAGCAGTCTGGCTGATTCCTATACTGCGCCTCTGTACTCTCCACTTCCTGTGCGTAGTGCAGTTTATAGGCCTACATCGTATCCTTCGGTGGCTTCTGTAGCCCGACCATTTGATGTACCCCGTCGAGTGTATCCTCCTGCACGTATACCTACATGTCCGACTTCCGGTACATCGGGTGCTTACTTCCGTTCTCCATCTCCTAGGCCTGTCAGATATGCTATGCCATATCCAGGGTTCTCCATTTCTTTGAGAACACCTGTACAATGATATCCAAACAGGTGTATGTGGTTGTTAACCGCCGAGCGCAGCGAGGCGTTTCCCATTAGGCATGTTAGGCCGGGGGCCTGGGGGCCGCCCCCAGCTGCCAGAAACCCTAGATGCTCTGTGGTCATGGTGGTGCAATCTGAGCCATTTTGGGGCATTTGGGGATGAAAATTCCTAGCACGGTATTTTTATATAGTATTCAGCAATTAAGCTACCCCATGATCCCAATCACCCCATTTAGCCCATGAAGCCAGATTCCCATCAAGCTTACATAACAATATCAAACAGGTGGATTAAAAAAAAATATCAACACTAAGTAAGAACTTGGTAGATTTTGAAGTGAAAGCTAAACAAATAGGCATATGCTGTGTGAAGAACTTTAGCATGGCCTAAACTGTTCTGAAATGTGGATTTAACATCATGCCAAATCTACATAAAATCTTGGGGGGGGGGGAGATTATCTTTACGCTCATAATTGTATCAGTATAATTGTGAAAATAGGTTCAGTTAAAGTTTATTTCCATGTTGACAATTAATTGTCACTTAATATGCCGTGAATTTGACGAAGCGGCACTGTACTGACAGCATCGCCATCCCCGTCAAAAGATCGTCTTTTATTTCGTTTGAAGGCTTCGCTCAAACTCAGTTGTCGACGTTTCATTTCGAAAATTCCCCCTCAACCCCGTACAGTCATTCTGTTTTGTCTACGACTGAAACATGAAGCCGCGTCCCAATGTATGACGCTTTTGATTGGCTCATCTATTCTATTCAACCAATCAACAGGATTATAACATCGCAAAACCGGAAACAGACCATGTTACGCAGTGTATAGATTCCGTTACCATAAGATTACAAGACGACACGTTTGACATTTTCCGATAAATATGTCCTTTTATGATCTTTATTTCTCATATTCTGCTCCAAGCATGACGAAATTTAAACACACGAAGTCGGATTACATTATATATTGCTTGCACTACAACCAAATTGAAATATAGCTTTAGTTTATTTTTCCTGGATGCCAAAAACACCCGGCGGCACAACCTCCGACAGGTGTACGCATACCGCCGGCCGCCGGCTCTTATGGAGAACCCTGCATATCATGCGCCTATACCGAGACGGCAAGTTAGGGTTGCTCACCCACATCTGCCTAGATACCCAGCTAGGCCTGTGATGTCACAGTATGCGGCTGCTTCCGGTTCCGCCTTACTTCCTCCTTCTGATAGGCAATGCCCCCCAGCAGCATCTATTTCTGCCAGCCTGTCCGACAGGTTTAATAGATTATCTGCTGATTTTGCAGCCCTTCAACGTGACATGTTGATGCCGCCACCACCACCACCGACACCACTTCCGATCCCTGAGTGGGCTGGCTATCAACCTCGCCCCGTGTCATCAAGACGGCCGACTCCGCTACCCAAGCTCAGCTACCACTTGATCTCTCGTGGTGTAGTAGACCTTCACCTCCTTCGTTTGTGCCCAGGTTTACCTCTGCGGATCCTATGACAGTGGCTAACGCTGAGCCGGAAGCGGAAGAACGGACTTCCTTGTTTGATTCTGATCCGGATCTCGCGGCGTCCAGTTATTCTGAAATATTGGCACGCCTCTACGAGTTATTTCCGGATATGACTCCTCCGCCAGTTGTGGAATCGAGAAGGGTCACTGCGATGTCGGATCTCAGACAAGAGCCTACTCCTCGCACATCACTTCCGCCGTCCTGAGCCGTTTTTGAACGATGATGAGATCCAAGATGAGAGGCAACGACAACAGGAATCTAGATCTCTGTTTAAGAAATCTACTGGTGTCTTCCCGCTGGAGCTACCCGTTTTTCGGTCCTATTCAATGCACGGTTCACCCTGGCATGATCGAGCTGCGGTCCAGGAACCAGAACTCGATCAGTTTATTGGAGCCACTCCGCCTAAGAAGGATATTCCTCTTTCTGTTCGTCAGATTTGTCTCCTGGAGGACACTTCGAGACAGGAGGTAGTGATTACTTCCCATCTAGACTGGTTTTTATATGCCATTCGTACGATACTTAATCGCATACCTCAGACGTCATCTTCTGGTTATGTTTCCGTTCCTGTCGATGACGTCAACCTGATGAAAGACTTCCTGACGGCAGCTGCGCGTGCAGATGCAGACTTGATGGCATCTTCATGTCCGCTATGTTCGTACACCTAAGGCGTCTCTCACTGTCGGCGGCCCTGCCTACGTGTACCCCGGCCAGTGTGAGATCAGCCTTAAGGGAGCAGTCTCCCGCCTCGGGACTTCTGTTTGCGGGTATTATCCCAGTGCTGCAGAATGAAATGTCCGCTGCCAGGACTACGCACTCCTATTTTGCATCTCAACAGAGGAAGCGATCGGCCCCAGAGACCTCGACATCGTCTTCCTCGGCCCCGAAGAAAGCTTCTTCAAGTTCCTCTTCCAGGGCTGGTAGCAAAAAGGAATGCGCCCTCCTCTTCGAAATCAGGCGGAGGTTTGAAGGGAGGGGGGAGCGGCCAGTCTAAACGTGGAGGCGGAAAAGGGAAGTCAGCTAAAGCTCCCAAGAAATGAGGGCACGGGCCATGCAGGTGTTTGTTCTGCATGGCGAGACCGCACGTTGCCGCTGTTCCCAATTCCACAAGATCCGGCGCTTCCGGTAGACGGGAGACTATTGTTTTTGGCGGAATTGGGAGGCAATCCAGGCGGATTCGTGGGTGTTGAACACCCTACGTCATGGGTATCGGCTGGAGTTCGCCACAACTCCCCCGTTGACTTCATCACCCAAGTCGTGTCGAATTCCTGTGCGTCGGGAGCACCTGATGGAGATTCAGAGGTCCGTGGACAAGTTGGTAGTGAAGGGTGCTGCTATAGAACGTCCGCCAACCGATATGTCCCCGGCCTTTTATTCTCCGGTGTTCCTGGTCCCCAAGACACATGCAAGAAGCACCACCGAAA
>JAVTVY010051741.1:0-27865 GCA_036873755.1 Hanleya hanleyi | reverse complement strand
GACCCGGAAGTGATTAATTGTGCACTGATGCCTGTCAGGAATGGAACCATTGTTAAAATAAAGAATGCTCTCATCTGAACAATCATTACCCATCCCCAAACTATCCTGAGAAGGCACAAATAAAACTATTCAAAGATAGAGATTTTATAACCTAAATAACAAGGGTACCCCCTTTATCATTTCCTCTCATTTTCTCCCATATGACTTAATAGTGGGGTGAAAATAAAAGTACAATATCTCACTAACCTGTAAGTATTTTTCCATCTGGTAAAAAGCACTCAGTAGACTATCCTTCTGCCTATAATAAAAGGTATGCAGCATTGATTAGATATGTCAAAGACTATTTTTAATTATTTTTTTGCTATTTTAACTCAATTTTCATGTCTTTTTTCAATTTAAAACTTAAAAATATAAAAATAAAAAATTCAAGATGTGACAAAACATAATCTGTTTAAAAGCTGCTTAGTTAGACTACATCTGGTAAAAAAGTCTTTCATGACAGCGAGTAATTTCTCCATATAATCAGTGGGTCATCCCAGGATTATCTCAAGGGTCTTAAAATTGATGTTTATAGAGAGATCAAAAACTTGTTTAAACATATAAAAGGTCACATCAATATACATAATTGTGTACACAACACATTCAACAATATAACACTGGGGTGTTCATGGTATACACATCCCCCAAATAAAGAATATCTGTTAGTTCAATTGAATGTAGCTACAGAGAATCAACATCTTGGTGGCAGTAATAGACAGATGAAGTTATCAATTATAAAGTTATTATTACTGACAAAACTCATAACACAAATGAAGAAATATATCCTTTTGTTTCATTTTAAGTCAACTGCCGCAATGTTTGCAAAGGGACAACACCTGTAAAAACAAAACAGAGAAAAAATAGTATATAAAAATGGGAATAAAATCCAATGCCAACATATCTGATGATCACTTGCTCATCTCTGCTACATTAACCAACATGAAGGGTAAAGAGAGAAGGAAGTTGACTCACTTTAAAAAAGGACATCCTGGACACCCCATATTAGCTGTGGCCGACAGTTCAGATTTGAACCCTGTACCTGGACCATCATCTGAAGATACTGTAGTAACGAGGAGGTTACATCAAGATGAGTTCACCTTCGTTACAAAACCTAGCATAGATAAGAGGACAGTTGAAGCTACAGACACCGAGGGCATCTCTGGATCCATGAAATTACTACGGCCAAAGAAACCGGCTCCAAATCTGAAAGACATAAAAGATAAAAATTCTAATGACACCCAAGGCATGAGAATGATCAGTAACTGCAAAATGCTGCAAATGTGGAATGACATGATAAAGCACCACAGAGTTACTTCCCCTGATTGTGATATTTTGGAAGTGGTCATAGCCAGGGAAAAAAAGTGGGGCTTGGGATGGTCTCAATCTTTGCAGTGTGTTAACTGTCAATATACTTCTCGCCATTATAAACTTTATGAAGAAGTCAAGACAAACAAACCTGGACCGAATGCTGCTGCCATAAACGTATCCCTTCAAGTCGGTCTGCAAGACACACCTATGGGGAATTCCAGAACAAGGTTACTGTTAGCATCAGTGGATGTTCCTCCTCCAGCAAGAACTGGCATGCAAAGGACAGCAAACATGGTTGGAACTGCTGTAACAGAGTTAAATAAGATAGACATGAGAAAAAAACTAGAAGCCATAAAAGAAGTTAACAAAGTGCGCGGGGTTGTAATGGATGAAATAAACTTAGCTGTTGATGCAAGATATAAAAGCTCCAAAATTACCAGTTCAAGAAAATGCACACAGAATGCCTCCCAAGCCATAGCAATAGGATGTGAAACATCAACAGACAGAAAATATATTGTTGCTGCTGTATTCCAGAATAAATTGTGTTGGACTGGTGCATGGCTTAGGGGAAAAGGAATGGATGTAAAGTGTCCAGATGGGCATGAAGATTGCACTGCAACTCTCAATGTGAATGCGCCATGGTCAGAGTTTGAGATGGGAAAGGCCATGGGAAGTGATATTGGTATGCAGGAGATGTTGGTAAGATATGTCACAACAGATGGAGATGGAACATCTGCAAAGGGGATGCAGGCTGGAATGCAAATTCTTCATCCCATGTGGAAAGTCACCAGGCTGGCAGACCCAACTCATTTAGGGAGATCCCAGTTCAGAAAATGTAAAAGTGCTAAGTTTAGTGATGATATGTTCTATGGGAAGACACAAGAAATTAAAAAGAAAGCCCAGCAAGTATTGAGTCAGGATGTAAAAGCCAGATGCAGCATGGTATTCAAAGAGTTGATGAAAGTGCATAGTGGCAACTTAGAGAAAATCAAAAACCATCTTCCTAGAGTCCTGGAGGCCACACTTCTCTGCTATTCTGGGGATTGTTCGAGATGTCGGAGAAACTCTTTGGTGTGTGGAGGGGGTCATTCGAATAGTTGGTGGCTGCGATCCATGTTCCTTGCTACGCACAAAATCTCCAATCTGAATATGACTGAAAATGACAAATTTATTCTCCAGGAGATTCTGAAAATGAAATTAAGTGAAAGTGCCCTTATGCAACTGAGATTGAATACAGACACACAGAAATGTGAAGCCATCAATAGATCTATAAGTGTATCCTTACCCAAGAATGTCAATTTCTCTAGGAATATTCCTGGTCGAGCATCGTCAACCATCCACAGAATGAACAATAAGTTGGGGACCTCCATGATAGCCAAAGTTGAATGCATGAGAGCCTCTCTCTCACCTCGAGCTGCAAAAAGTTTAAAACAGATGGAGATTGACTCAGAGTACCATAAAAGCTATCGAAATAGGCCTGTGGTGAGAAAGCGAAAACTCAAGCAAACAGGAGCTAAAATCTATCAACATTTGAAATATAAACAGGGCAATCCAGGAGATACTGACTATAAAAAGGGACAATTAGATGATGGCCTACAGGACCACACATATGGAAACTGAAAAAAAAAAAAAAAAAAATGACTCAATTTCATTTACCTCATTAAAGTCTCAAATGCAAAAGGCATTTTGCATATTCTTTGTGTGTGGAACAAACATCTGAGTTTTTACAGGTGATCCGATGATTATTGATTTCATGTGGTTCCAGGCTGATATGGAGTGGATTTATGCATAGGTTATTGTGACACAGATGAGAGCAATCCAGCTTTGAAGTGAGGTCTAAATTTTGAATAAAGATTATATAATTGAATCTATGTGCATTTCTCTTCTTCCATTTATAATCCCTTGGATCTCGAAAGCTTATTTGACCATATCTGCCAGTGGTATTGAGTGGACCCTGCCATATTCTGCATTGACCATTTGAGCCGAGCACTGACATCTCAGCCATTTTTTGCTGATATTTTCTCCAAAAGATCTCCATTCTGTACCAAAATGGCGTAGGAATACAAGTGATATTATCCATCATCATTGATGATGTCAATTTCACCCCACTTTTTTTTTGTTTTTTTTTTTTTTAAATAATTAAAAATTATCAAAAATTAATTTAAAAAATAATTTAATTTAATTAAAAATTGAATAGCTTGAATTTGGAATAATGTCAATATTTGCATGTTGTTTATGAGTGAGCCTGGAAGAAATTGGGCTGATTAAGTCAAAACTATAGCCACAGTGATGATTGAAAGTGCTCTGGTCAAATGTGAAAATGTGGTCTGATAGGCATCAGTGCACAATTAATTCTGTTACTTGTTATGTATTAGCGTTAAAAATCGGCAAAAATCCAGAAAAATCACAATGCATAAATCCACCTGGCATGTCAATATTTACCTTGTGGGACATTATCACTGGAAGTCTTGACAGACGTTGACCATGGAAATTTCAACTTGCCGCCATTTGCAGCTCAGTGGTGTTACCGAATGTCATTCAGCTTGTAAACAGAGAGCCTTTTCACCTCCACTCTTCATGTGTCCTTCCGCCAAGCTTTGCCCCAATGTTGCCAAATCAACACCAGGAAGTACAGTTTGAAGCCTCATCTGCAATTTGAAATATCAAATTTATCAGAAATGCTGAATAATCCCGCCTAATAAAATCCACAAAGATCTGCTCTCAAATTTCTACACAAAGTAGATCGTGGGCACCGACCCGGAAGTGATTAATTGTGCACTGATGCCAGCAGTGCCTAGCAGACGATAGAAGCGGTATAAAACGGAAATAAAAACAAAGACGATCCTAGCGGCCGAGGCCGGAACCCTGTATTGTGGAATCATTCCAGAGTAAGCTGCGTATAATTTTTACCACTAATGTTCGGGATGGCATACGCTGTGGGAAGGTTGAGTCTCTGGTTGTGTCGCCTATATCCACTGACCTGTGAATTTGCCGAATGATAAACTGCATACACTGCAAAATGGTAAAATGATGCAAAGTTAACTACAAAAGCTCCAAAGTAGACGACTAATTAAAATGGACAGAATTTAGTTGCCGTAACATTGTGATTCAACGTTTCGACGAAACATTCATTTTACTTTTCTACGATGTTTAATATATCCTTGTGCTAACGTTTTGATGAGACGAAGGGTCAAAATAAATGTATAGATTTGTATGGTGTTTTTAATAGGACACATTCCCGGAACTCCATTCCTGGAAAGTCCACGGAGACATGCCTTTCGAGAAAATCGAGAAGAAACTTCCCTGGCAAAGACTGTGATAGGGAACCGAACTGCCCTGTGTTCTGTCGGACTTCAAAGAATACCCGTTTCATCTACTGAACACACTCTGTACGGCAAACCTGCTAGGACGTGCACGCTATATTTTGTTAGCTTAGGGATCGTCCTATGAAATCCTATGATACCAAGATACAAATATCGAAGAGCAAATGATGTAATAGCTCTGCCAAGAAATTTGGTTGAAGGTGATGAGATTTGTCGTGGACAAATCTAAGAATTGTCTCATGAAAGATACGGTGACAATATTGATAAATGTCCAAGCTCTTATTCAGAACACGGAGCACGAACGGTTCAGGTTATTGCTGATATAGCATTAGTTCAAAATTACTACAGCTAAAAATCACTATGTACATAGCGTCAAGGGCTACAATGAGAATTCCACCATCAGCCACTAGACAACAAAATGCTTTGGGGTGTGGAAAATTTAGGAGGGAGAGCCCAATGGAGTTGCTACCCATGGTGCGTGTGGTGCGAACGCCCCGCCCCCCCCCCCCCACTTTTTGCCCGTGGATTGGAAATACGAAAATTACACTGTAAGAATTGGCGACATGTTTAATGTCTCAAAATGAAACATGATTTTGTCCCAACTTTTGGGACATGTGAGTACGTATATATTTCATTTTGAAACGGCTTCATGTTTCAAATTGAAACATGTGTCGTCCTCATGTGTGTTAATGGTGTCTCAATATTATACATGTCGTTGTTAAACATGTGTTCGTTTGAAACATGTGACATCCTACACAGTGAAAGATGTGTTGCATGTACATGTCTCAATCTGAAACATGTTACGGCCGACTACATGTTTCAAAATGAAACGTCTAATCCCAAACATAACTTTGTCCCAACTTTTGGGACATGTCGCAACCGAAACGGGTGCGAACATGTCTCCAACTTGGAAGTGTTTCAAAATAGTCTGTCTCCCATTACATGTTTCATCAGATCGCCAGATCGCCTGTGAAAGAAACAGAAATACACGAAACATTTATTAAATTCAACATGCATCAGTTTTTATTCTCTTATCTTCGATGGAAGTCAAACTCAGGTATTCACCAACAATAATCATAGCTACAGGCAGGAACATATATAACAGACAAGCTTGTTCCTCAGGTTAACAATGAATATGATAATTCCAGACAGATACATCATAATTTCGGATGTGAACCCATTTATCATAGCGTTCAGATTGTTCATGACAATAATGTGCTCATGTTTTGGTGAACTAGATCACAGATTCACACCAAATGGTACATCTACATTCAGATATTAACCAAAATGATAATTTACTTAAGTTACCACATCGGTCTGTTGACATGACGCAGCCTAATCCAGCAAACAGGAAGCAGTTCTCAACAGGAGTACTATATTACATACAGATATCCATCATACTTGCTAATTTAGATACATGAATGTCGGCCTCAGGCTCCTAAAAAAAAAAGTCCCGATCCGTTAACCCCTAAACGTAATGCCAAAGACCAGAATTTTCCCGATTTTTTCCGCCTTCGTTGCAACGATTAATAGAAAGCCGTTGGTACCACTGGCAAGTATTGTATTTGTTCTATTCAGCTACAAATTTTATTTCGATTCACTGCTCGATAACATGCCTCGCCGGGGCACTATTTGCGGGGCCTAGGCACTGCTTTCAGCAGGCAGAGAAAACAGCGAAATGAGCACCTCATGTGTAGAGGCGCGCACAGCTTAAACTTTTGACGGTAAAAGTTTGACGAGAAGTTGGTCACCTTGTAGCGCTTGAAATAAACTACTTCCTGTCGAAAGATGAATGTCTAAACTTAATTAGGGAACCAGCGAGGTACAGTTTTGTCAATACTGCCGAACGTGTAAATTATTTAGGAGTCTGATGCCTGTCTGTAACTAGCTAAGATTCATAGCGTCTCCCTTCCCTCACCGCTATGCCAACGACAAATACATTTCCATGGTGGTAATTCGAACATCTCCATGGCGCACTTATTATTACCTTTGCGCCCTATTGGACCTTCATTAACTCGAGAAAAAGGGCCGCCATGAATAAAAATACCATAATCGATGTTTTGATCATCATCCCCTGTATACACGGGGTCTATTATGACGAAAACGCCCATCTTCTTGACCCTCGATTTCAGGTGATTTTGAGGCTCCATAGGGATAATTTTAACGTCTAATTAATTTTTGACCGACGAATGGCCATTTAGTTTGCCATTTCTGTATTTTTATTCATGGCGGCCCATTTTCTCGAGTTAATGAAGGTCCGATAGGGCGCAAAGGTAATAATAAGTGCGCCACCGAGATGTTCGAATTTACTACCAGGGAAATGTATCTGTCGTCGACATAGCGGTGAGGGAAGGGAGACGCTATGAATCTTAGCTAGTCTGTAACTTGAAAATGATTTCTGAATTATCTGCTCGCGGTAAATACAGTCGTTGAAATTTCATTCCGTTTCGGGGAATGGAATACGGATCGCAGATGATCATTAAAATCACGGAGTCCTGGACTCGTCTCGAGTTTTTGCAACAGTGGTCACGGCCAGGGAGGAAGAAGGAACATTGTTTCACACACCAACAATATTTAATATTTTAATAACGATGAAAAATAATATCCCCTCTCTCCTCCTGGTTTCATCTTCGCATGTCCAAGTCGATCATTACACGTGTTGCCTTGGCCGAACATAACACAACATCTGAACGGAATACGGTTTTGGTGATAGCTCTATAAATATTCCGTGATTCATATTAGGAGGAGTGCAATGTAGGATCTCTCTAAAATTCAAATTTGATTGACTATTCGAAAGAATTTAACAACAATATAACCACCACTTGCCATATTTGGAAATCACACAGGCTGACATCAAAGAAAATCCTCGCTGCACTGTGTTGGCAAGCTCTTATCTTGATTGGCTATTTGACATCACATGCGTTTCCCAATTTGAACAGTTTACCCTATTCATTAGGTCAAGGTAAATGCCGGAACAGTATTTAACTTGAAATGTGAAGATGCCTGGTTTGGTGTTATTTGTGTCACACAATGGCCGAATCCCGCGCAAGGTAGTAATTGTATATAGAGCAATCGTATTGACTATGTCCAGAAAATCTTCTGATGGGCTGCACACATTTAAAATACTGGATGTAGATTTGGCCACACAGAGAACACAGTTGTTGTTTCTTTCAACGCGAACTCTCATTGATGCCCCATCAATTCACTCTTTTTTTATAGCAATCCTGCTGTGTATTTTGTCGGTATTAATGTTTAACCCTCCCAAACATGAAGGGGCATCATGCCCTCATCCCAAACATTCTACGCTATATCTCCGACACAACAAATTATTAGAAGCTGACACTGCGTGATTTTACAGCGTATATATATTTGAGTCAGTTTGTCCCTATTTGCATACCCCTCCCAGAAAAGGATCATTGGTAAATTTAAAGTGGGGGTCATGTGGTGTACCAGAAAAGTGGTGTTTTATCTGTTTCTTCGAGGGTTTTTTTTGGGGGGGGGGGATAAAAGTGTGCATGAACTATTGTATTTGACATCAGATAATTCTTCCCTAATGTACTATTAGTTTACTTCGGAGAACGTAACACAAATAAACAAAATGGAAAATCTGACCGAAAAATCGACCAATAATTCATATTTAGGATATGACGTAACTGTGAAGTGTTCAAGGATTGGACTTTTTGGATTTTTGCACTTTCTAGCAGAGCGGACCCCAAGATATATTGTTGAGGCCTTTAGACACAAGGAGTAAAAAATATTTAGTGAGGAGAAGGCGTCACTTCCCAGGCCTTGGTAGGCCTCAAATACCCTAGACCAGGAAGAGTTATATTATGATGCAATTGGTCGGTCTGTTTATTCTCAATACCGACAGATATATTCACGATCGCTGAAGACCAGAAATAATTTTTTGGAAGTCAGTGCTTCCATGCATCAGACAGCATTATCCGTCTTTTATACTGTGTTCCTTGAGACATGTCACCTTTGCGACTCGGTTGTACGTGTTTCGTCTTTGATGTTTCAAACAACTATTCAGGTCATTATACTGAAACGGCAACGCGAGTGAAACATGTCACAACCCTCAAATAGCTGTATTCTTACGTCTATGAGACATGTTTTCATGGAAAAACAGAGTGCAGGCCTGGGATGGTGAGAAATGGGAAATCAATGGCGGATCTACGAGGAGAGGTCATCGGGTTTGCACTCACACCGAAACCAGCAAAAAACATTTGGAGGGACCAGCGAACTCGGGGATTCCACGTAGAAGTAATGTCTTAAATTGATATACATGCAAAATAAACGAATGCTGATTATATAATTAGACTATGTGTGTATTAAACACGCCATCATCTATTTATGTGGTATAGCGTACTATTTAATTTGGGGTTTCAATATGTATCTAAAATCAAACATTAGCGCCACGAGCGCACCCCGTGACCTAGTTTGTTATAGGCCTGATTTGAATGTTAAACCAGAAAGACAAATAGAGTCTGGCATAAGGTGTCACATTTTCAATATCGATGCGTGCTCATGAGAAGAAAAAGTGAAAATGGAACCTTAAAACTACATACATTATGCTCAGATTTATTTCCGGAAAACGCGTAGAAGGCATCTCCGGCAACATAGGACGCCGGAGCTTCCGGGGCCTAGGTGGCCCCTGGACCCTCTGCTTTGTGTACAGCAATCATATCGGTACGCATATTGGTTTCTAATGTTCGATGGCGTAAAGATCATCGCTTTGAATATATTAAACATAACTAGAAACTCAAATGGATTCAGATATGAGGTGTGCTTTTTTGCAACAACGATGCGTGCTTATAAATGCGAAACAAACGTGAAAATAGAACCATAATTCTGCATACATTATGTTCAGATTTGTATCCGGGAATACGCGTAGAACGTATCTCCGGCGATCTAGGACCCCGGAGCTTTTGGGGCAGAGGCAGCCCCTGGACCCTCACTTGTTTGGCTGTGATATTCTATCGCTATAATCTTCCGCAAGATCCGCCCTTGGAAAATGAAAACATTCGCACTCCCAACTTTGAAATCCTATAGTGACGCCCCTGGTAGACAGGTCTCAGTCAAGAAAAAACTAACATTTTTTCCGGTCAAAGTTCTCTCAGTGGTTCCGTCATCCTTCACTTATGCCCTTTTAATTTAGCTGAGGGGCCACCCTGGATTGGGCCTCAAATCCAATTTGGCGGCCAAAATCCAAAATGGCCGCCATTGCCCATAGAAGCTCACAGTTTCATGCTCGAAAATCAATTTTCTAACGACAAACTAGGTTTTTTTTCTAGTCCTACGTAGGGGATGAATAATTATTCAATTTTTGTCATAGGTCTGAAAATTCAATATGGCCGCCAAAATCCAAAATGGCGGCCAATGTCTATTGAATCACACATATTACTGCCCTAATATGTAAAAATGAACCATCCTTGGTCCGAATACGTCCTGTGAGGTGTCATATTGTAGCTCTCAGGGTGTAGACCCCGATTTGAGGGGTATCCCCGTCATCTATGACGTCATCAGTACGAGTAGTAGCGAAAGCGGGCATTTTGGGGGGGGGAGGTAAAGATGAACCATCCTTGGTCCGAATGTGTCGTGTGGGGTGTCATGTTGTAGCCCGCGGGGTGTAGACCATGGATTGAGGTTTTTCCATGTCATCTGTGACGTCATTGGTGACGTCATCAGTACAAGTAGTAGCGAAAGCGGGAATTTCGGAGGTGCAATGGAGTGCGTTTCAAGTAGATGACAGACTTTTTTCCATCCGTCTTAACGCACGGACGCGCTAATGACGGTGAGTGAGTGAGCGGGATCCGACTGGACTAATGTGTCGTCCGTTTTCATCATTTTGCGCATGCGCAATCTGGCCGTAGTAGGCAGGCATTTTGGGGATTCGTGGAGGTTTGTTGAGTGATTGAGGCACCATCCCTGGTCAAATGGACCGTGTGGGGTATCAGTGTGAAGCCCTCGTGGGTCAGACTGGCTTGCTTTCATTAGAAGTCGCGCCAATCGGCGCATGCGCAGTTGGGGTGTAGTAAGTAAAGTGGTCATTTTGGGAGGTGCGTGGGGGTCTGTTGAGTGATGAGGGACCATTATTGGGCCGAATGCCTCGTGTGAGGTGTCAAAGTAAAGCTTTTGTGGTGTATAGACCATGATTTGAGGGGTGTCCCGGTCATCTGTGACGTCATTCTTGACGTCATCAGTAGGAGTAGTAGCCAAAGTGGGAATTTTTGAGGTGCGAAGTAATGTGTTTGGGGTAGAGAGGGACCATGTTTGGTTCAAATGGCCCAGTTTTGGTGTCATACTAAAGCTTTCGTGGGGTAGAGTCAGACTGCCATGTTTTTATTGAAAGTCGCTCCAATCTGAACATGCGCAGTTGGGGTGTAGTAAGTAATCTTGTCATTCTGGAAGTGCGTGGGGATGTGTTTAAGCGAATGAGGGGGCCATTCTTGGTCCGAATGCATCGTGTGAGGTGTCAAAGCAAGCTTTCTCGGTGAGGACTACGACTTGAGATCATCTGTGACGTCATTGCTTACGTCCTCAGTAGGAGTTGTAGCCAAAGTGGATAATTTTGGGGTGTGATGGAAGGTGTTTGGGGTAGAAATGGACCATCCGTGGTCCGAATGCGTCGTGTGAGTTGTCATCTTGTAGGAACGCCCACCAATGACAAGCTCAATGCTTCAACGCCCTGGTGAATTAGCCCTGAAGCCCTGCGCGCCTATACGTAGCTCTACGGGTGTAGTCCGTGATAAGTACTATTATGATTGGTTAGTTCAAAAGTAGAACAAAAACAACAACGTCCAAGATTACAGGTCAATCCTGTTATTATCCCCTCCATCACAGCACATCCACGCTAAGTGAACCGCTATGGGTGTGTTTAAAATTCACTTATGCTATTGTCCGTGTATTCAGAAGTTCATTGTTCTGATCTCAGAATGATGAGAGACAAGAGTTAATCCCTATATGTACAGACACCACCACACACCAGATCTTCCACCACCACACACTACCACACACCACCACCACCAACACCATCACCACCGGGCGTTGACGCTCTTGGATCGGAGCTCTTGGAGCTCAAAGCTCATCGCACACATGTGCGCGTACCTGAGGGGCACACACACCCTGGTGTACCCTATACCCTAATGGCTATAGATTACAGGGTGCACCACAGATTTGCATTGATACGACGCTTTGGTTTGACACCTCACACGATGCATTCGGACCAGGAATGGTCCTTCGGTCGCTCAAACACATCCCCACGCACCTCCAGAATGACCACTTTACTTACTACACCACAACTGCACATGTTCAGACTGGCGCGACTTTCTATAAAAAGCATGCCAGTCTGATTCTACCCCACGAAAGCTTCATTGAGACACCACAACCGGGCCATTATTCACACTGATACCCCACATAGTCCGTT
This sequence comes from Hanleya hanleyi, assembly GCA_036873755.1. Taxonomy (NCBI): domain Eukaryota; kingdom Metazoa; phylum Mollusca; class Polyplacophora; order Lepidopleurida; family Hanleyidae; genus Hanleya; species Hanleya hanleyi. Next base: position 15,769 of record JAVTVY010051741.1, on the reverse strand, counting down.
TGACTAGGGATGGTCCCTCAATTACTCAACGATTCTCAACGAATCACCGAAATGCCTGCTTCGTATACTACGGCCAGACTGCGCATGCGCAAAATGATGAAAACGGACGATACATTAGTCCAGTCGGATCCCACTCACTCACTCACTCACTCACCGTCGTTATTGCGTCCATGCGTTAAGACTGATGGAAAAAGGCCGTCATCTACTCCAAACGCACTCCATTGCACCTCTGAAGCTCCTGCTTTCGCTACTACTCGTACTGATGACGTCACCAATGACGCCACATATGACATGGAAAAACCTCAAGTCGTGGTCTGCACCCCTACAACATGACACCCCAAAGGGCGCATTCGGACCAAGGATGGCCAAACTCTACATATAAGGGCAGGAAAATATGTGATTCAATGGACATTGGCCGCCATTTTGGATTTTGGCGGCCATATTGAATTTTCAGACCCATTACAAACATTCCAAAATTTAATAATTATTCATACCCTACGTAGGACTTGAAAAAAACGTAGTTTGTGTTTAGAAAATTGATTTTCGAGCAGGAAATTGTGCTTCTATGGGTATTGGCTGCCATTTTGGATTTTGGCCGCCATATTGGATTTCAGCCCAAATCCAGGGTGGCCCCTCAGCTAAATTGAAAGGGCATAAGTCAAGGATGACGGAACCACTGATAAAACTTTGACCGAAAAAAAATGTTAGTTTTTTCTTGGCTTGGACCTGTCTATGGGGGAGGGTTGGTGTGGTGTGGAAAATTGTAATCTCTTATATTTGGAGCGACTGATTGAGTGAGTAGGATTTAACGTCGCTTTTAACAACTTTTCGGTTTGTTATATAGCCTTTTCTGATGTCAATTCTCTTTTAACTTGATTTTTGTAGATCATGAACACCGTAACGGCTCAACAGATGTTCGTCATTTTTCTTCCAAAACAATTTGAACATGATACAGTGGTTGGTGATTTCTTAGGGGAATTAGAATGTGTTTTCCGCAAATGTCTTTTCTTTGTTATGTCTTCACATACAGTCAAAAAGATATGTGTGTGGTGCATGTAACACCAACACAAGTGACGCTGCACTTAAGTTCGTTACTTCTTTGTGACATTGAAATGTGGAAATATCTACTAATCTGGATTCAAGTGTAGTTCCAGGTTTTCCCAATTGCAGGTTGTATCCCTCTGGGGAATGTAAACGTCCAGCTACACACAGGCTAGTCCGTGAAGTGTATTACGAACGTGTCAAGGGCGCGTGACATCGCTGAAGGCATGAATTGTGTCACCAGGTATATATCGCTGTTTGCGGCGGGATAACATCAAACAGATATACCTGTATTTTCCGATTATATTTAGTTTTGCCATAACTGCGCGCTAATACAGGGCTATTTTCACTGATATATGTACATATTGTAACGATATAAAATGATCCGGACCCTCCCCCCACTAATAATAATGCAGCCTATAGTCGGAGTGTTCGAGAAAGATATTATTATACATGTAAATATCAGCTCGATCACACCTCCTTATGTCGGAAATACACCGACTTTTACACATTCTTTCTGAAGGCAAAAATAGAACAAAATGAACATTTTATTAGTGAGGGGAACCATACCCCTCTGAATGTACGGTTGGCTAATATAATGTTAAGCAACATAGCATGTACTTATCTCCTATGAATGATAAGGGCTTTCAAGTAACTCATTAAGATCATCTCCCATATCTATATATTACCACTTTTTATATGATCTATTTTGAAAATGACCCGTTTTTGTCTCTGTAGTGCATGTCTTCATTATAAATCTGATCATTTTGCGTATTTGTATTATGGGAATATTTACGCTTGTTACTGAATATTGTGAATATACATACATGTAGCTTATTAATGCGATACACTCTTTAGTGAAACACATGTACAACTAAATGCCACACAGATAGATTCGAGGCAGCGGAACAAGTGGGCTAAATATTGAATCGAAATGGTTCTAATCGAAACCAAATTAGTTATCAATGCTACCAATATCTACTAAATGGATCATCAATGTTCGCTGGTTGGGTTTTAACCTAAGCCAATCGTATATTTATGCAGATTTACCTTCTATTTTCAGGGTAACCAAATGTTCGCACCCAATACCACAGAGAACCGCCATTCTTAGACTGTAGTCCAGGGTTCGCACTTTTTCTCAATAACTCTGATCTTATATTCCAATGACCAGCATATGAGAATTTAAACCTTGATTTTTTTTCTTCCAGTGAAATATTGTTCATGACGAATTTGCATTTGTTGAAACACCTCCCCGCGCCCGTTTGCGTTCGTAATCCTTATAACACGCACAATGCAAACCGGTTCACATCGTATAGATGTCGAACAGAATTATTTCGAGAATCTTTTTTTCCGACCACACTCCGTGAATGGAATGCTCTCCCTGAAACGGTTACTAGCTCACCTACAATTTCTGCGTTCAAACGAAAATTACAGAATATGCATAAAATTTCCACTCCACCGCCATGGTATTATGTATGTCATAGGAAAGAGAATATTCAACTGTGTCGTCTCAGGAATAGATGTAGCAATCTGAAGAGACATTTATTTAATAATTTTCTTTCGGATACTACAAAATGTAACTGTGGGTATCCTGACGAAACAGTGGACCATTTCTTCTTTCATTGTCCAAAATTTCATAACCCAAGGACTCATTTGCTCATCAACTTGTTTACAATTTTCAAAGGTCACGAAATCCCAACACCAAAACGTTTTTTATTTGGCGATCACGACAAGGACGCAAAAATAAATATTAAAATTCAGAAATTCTTAGGAACCTACATCACAGAAAGTAAACGCTTTGATTAGGACAAATCTGAACAAAATATATTTTGGATCCGCGAACTTGTTTAAATGATATATATTGATCCACGATAGGCGACCCGACGGAGAAGTCAAACTATCCAGTGACACCCCGAGTCTCTTCGTAATACAGATATATGTATGTACTTTTTTTTCTATTATTATTATTATTTGTTTATTTAGATTAAATTTTTTCCCCCTTTCTTTTTTTCCTTTATTATTACTTTCACCTTTTTTCCAATACTTAACTCTCCGAGCCGATCATAATGGATGTTATACAGTTAAACTAAATTCATTCTTGTACTTTTTTGCTGTATGTGGGAGACACAATAATAAGCTTGTCTTAATGTGCTCCCCACTAATTGTGAATGTAAATAAAATACTATTTTAAAAAAAAAATATTGGTCATTTATCTAATTTTGCTCTATCACGGACGAGTAGTGGTTTGGTGATGTGCCTTCACCTGATGTCATCGCAACATTCATGCTTGCCCGAGACCTATGTGGACTGTTGGGCCAGGTGATTTCTTGTCAGTGTGCCAGCATGGTTCCCGTCACTGTTATATGTCGCGTTTAACGTTAATTCATAGAAAGATGGGATTAATATCCAACAATTTTGAATAGGTTCAATGCGAATACCAAAAAGAAACAATTATTTTATTCATGGACGAGGCCATAACTGTGCAGGCGATGCCATTCCATTGTCACAACGGAGATTTATCAGAACTATACCTGCTATGCGCCGACACGACAACGAAATACTCACAGGATATGACCTCGAACATCTCTGAGACTAGAATACATCGACAAAAAGGTGTTACTACTACATGAATCGGATATACCCGATCACTATCTCTCGCTCTCCTTCTTAAAAAAATCGAAGCCAATAAAGAATCCCTGGAATCAAGAGAATCGTTAAATACCATGTACGTGTAACACTGTCCGTGGAATCTAAGGCTCCCTCACATACCAAATTTCAATGATCCGAGGTCAGATGGGGTACACGGAAAATAACAGTCTTCATTTTATTGGCCGCGGTAATCGGAATCATGAGCTCTCGGTAACACTGCGGTGAAAACGCAACAGCGACACAGCAGCAATGCAGTAGCTATGCGGGCGACACGCATTAGCGGCATGTTAACTACCTCGGTGGGTTGACTTTTAATGACAGCGGTACTGTGCATCCTTTGTAAAATGTGGCGATTTTGATTAACGTCACAGGACATTATTGGAGAACTTGTAATACAGGGCTATGCCATCAAGCGGCTCAACTCAAAAGTTCCTCAAATTGCAACATCTTTGGCGTTACGTTTTGTAACGTGTGTCTAATTACGCTTAATTTATGGGCCGTATGAATCCCACGGACTGCAGGATCATTATGGCGTTCATATGAACACAGCAAAGTGTGACTGAGATACATTATTCTCTCGTTAACGAGTGTTTTCAACGAACATCATTTGGATGTAATAAGAATAATGATAAGCGATAAGGATTTGATTTTTCGATCATCGTGATGTGTTTTGCCGGCATCACTGATACCTGTTGATCGTTTCTCTCTTGCGGGAAACCAGCCTATGTTTATGTAATTTCCTTGATAGGCATTTAGAATCGGCACATATAATTACAAGCGTCTAGTCCGTCCATTAGAGAATATCCGCGTCCATAATCCAAAGACCTATTCCATTTTCCACATAACAGTATTAGCACCAAATTCAACAAGACAATCATAGTATACATAAACATAGGCTTGTTTCCTGCAAGAGAGAAGCGGTCAACAGTTTTCATTGATGCCGGCAAGACATCATGATGTTCCAAAAATATCAAATCCGTATCGCTGATCAGTATTCTTAATCCATAATATTCGTTATAGAGTCGTCATCTAAAAAACAGATGTATCTCAGTCACGCTTTGATTGTGACTGTTCATATGAGTACCATGAGGATCTTGAAGTACATGGGTTCATACGGCCCCTAGCCCCGGGTTAAGCGGAATTAGACACAAGTTACGAAACGTAGCGCCATAGATCTTGCACGCTACGTTCGTATTTTCTATCAGCATGCGATATGTATCGCCAAATTTGAGAAACTTTGAGTGGAGGCGCTTGGTCGAATAGCCCTGTTTTATAAGTTTCTGCAACAATGTTTTGTGACGTTGATTAAAATCATCACATTTAACACAGGATCTAGCAAATGCTACTAAGCGAGATATGTATGCGCCATATGCAGGTCCCACTGGAATATAACTATCCAGAAAGGGATAGTTTACGATGTCGAAATTGTAATCATCTCTTTTGTCATAAAGTCGACGAGAGAGAATTCCCGCTTCATTTTTATAGAGATAGAGATCTAAATAAGATGTGCCTGTAGGGCTATCTGTAGTTTCCTTCAAATCCAGTGAAGGTGGATATATATCCTTCACTGCGTCATTTATATAGCGATTATCCACAGCGAGAAGATCGTCTATATAGCGTTTGGTGAATTAGAAGGAACGGACTTTGAATGGATCGGTTTTTGAAAGCGTCTGCATATAACACAAGACTATTCCATGGATAACAACTTTTGTTATTGCTCTGGAGCTGAAGTTTCGTTGAAGATATTTCCAGCGTGTGTCTAATTGAGCTTAACCCGTGATTAGAGGCCGTATGAACTATATGGATCCCCAAGATCATTATGGTGCACATATTTTTACGATAACAGTTCTGACAAAGTTTGCAGTTCTCCAAAGAAACGTCAGCTGCACAGCAATAAAGAAGTTGTGTTGTGTTTAGAAAAGCCTTGGTGCTAATAATAAGAATTAGTTCTTTAGCTTATGGACGACGAAAATCTTAAATGAACAACGCCTGAATATTGAACGACGGACTAGACGCCTGTATTTGTGTCCTAAATTTCACTTTGGAAAGTTTACATCACAAAGGGTAGGAGGGGATTGGGGTACAGTGGGGCATGGGGCACAGTCGGACAAGCCGTCTAGCTCTATTGTTAAGAATAAGAAGCACATTAAATTATTATCAGCAGAAATCTATCAACCCCATACAACTTCTATATTGATTACAAGTAAAACCTATCATTGGTAAAAAATTAGGGACACAAAAAGTGTTTTTGAGCAGTCCAAGTAAATTTTTAGGACTGAGGATGATAGTTCGTTAGCGGTACTTCATTGCTGTTTTGTTACTACTGAGAGAGGATGGACAAAGGTACACTTTAGTTATATCGATTTAGTAGCTGTATGTATCAGTTTTTTGTTAAAAAAGGAATATATCATGCACCTGGGGCAGAGTGGGACACTTTTGCTGGGGCACACTGGAGCAATAATAATCAAATGGTGAAATTCCCTTTCATCCTAAAATGTCATCCTAGATGGTAGTACTTGCTAATCCTATCGGATTTGATGAGTTTTACTAAAATTTTCAAAGTCAAATGCTTTCGTTGGGATGAGAATCACACAAAATATTTTTTTCCTCAAATTTGACTCCTGGGAAATATTTTACGTAAAGCAGGGGCTTAAAATAGCAACTAACTTAACTCTTCTAAACTCCTATGAAACATATTAGTATATACTTCTTATATAATGTATTTTGATTATTGACCCATCGCACCCTAGTGGGTGTCCCAGAGTATATAGTGGTGCAAACTGGGACATATTTTTCACGTTTTTAAAACAGAATTCTGGAGAAAAGTATAACAGATATTTCAGATTTTTTTTGTGTGACTATGTCATAATAAGTAAAAGTTACAACGGGAGTATACAAGGCTACACTACAGGGCAATAGCAACAGACATTTTCGCAAAAAGGTGAAAAATGCCCCAGTGTACCCCAATCTCCCCTACATAGGTACAAATCTACATGAGAGAATCTTGCTTGTCATTCTCTCCACTTAGGCTTCGTCACGTATGTGAGGTGACTGGTCAGGTGTTTATCGGTGTGTCTGACAATTCAGGTGACAACCACCCTGCAGATTAGGCTCACTTTACAGGATTAACAAGACAAAGGGTGAAACCAGTCAAATATATCAGTATGCGGAATGATCGGTCCTCGACAGTGACATCCCCCGTGAATATTGAGCTCACACAAAAGACATGAACGATGATTTAACCCAGATTTGTGTCTCAGTTTAAAGTAAGTTAGTGTGATAGGATGTGCCCAAAGTTCACTGAAATAATGCCTGTGTTGACAGAATATATTCGACAAGAAAACAAGATATAACAAGACATAAGATACCACTCACCTTTCCCTTACAGCTTGACGGCCACTTGAGACAGATTCACAAAGGGTGGAGACAAAGGGTGGAGATCTGCTAATGTATACTCATCTTTGGAAAGAATGAAAAATCACGCCGGTGTTTTAATATATTTCAGGGTTTAATAATGCAGACATGCAGCTTTAATGACATCAACTACTGGCGGCTATCGAATTGTTTGCCGAACACGATAAAAATAGGTGACAGAAAGTGGGAAGGGATTGTTGTATTGCCCCATAGAGCCACATGACCCATGTAGTTGAGTGGTCATGGGCTAACATGTAAACTAAGTGCATTGGACGCATGACGTAGCGATCGGAACGAGCGAAGGCATGAACACTTGTCTGAAAATAACATCGCACCATACAATATTCAAGTTTACCATTTATGTTAGCATTGTTTATGTCATTTAATAGTCTCAATTGTGATACGTCTATAGGGAGTTTGGCCTATTAATAAACTATGAGGTAAAAATGAGTGTGGTCTAGAAAAAATGGCCAAGGGTGCGAGGAGCCCGTCATATCTTGTATATACACATGCCCAACTATTCTTTTTAGCGGAGAAATCTCATTTGCACGCAACGTTACGTTAATATAGACCATGGGCTCATAGTCGAAACCCTCCCCTCCCTCGGGGATTTTTGCAGGCTATTATTTTAAGATAGCCTGGTATGTGTATTTGTGGAATCTGCCTGTTTGCCAGTAAAATGTTGGTGGAATAAAGGTACAGGCTGTGTGAAGTATACACAGCTTGAGCCTTTTTGCTGATTCCCAAAATGGGGGGTAGGGTGCAATGCAGCCTTATATTTTTTTCACATTCCGGTGTAGCAAGCTGAATTTTACCATAGAGTATGCCGAATGAGTACTTTAGAAATTAAAGGAAATTAAAAGTGTTCTGCCCTGAATAATAATGACGTCACAGTGACGTCATGTCATCAAATCGTGGTTTTGAGTGATTTTTTGCTTATTTTGTACATATGTTAAAACTATTTCAATTTATTGATAAAACTATCCAGATTATCTCCAGTAATCATTAGCTAGTTCGAATAAATTTTCTCACATTTAGCAATGGCATGTACTCTGGGGTTAAACAGTGAATAAATATGTTCAAACCACGTAACACGTTAGATGACTGATTGATCACAATCTGTAGGCAAACCCTTTCATAGAAACTTATCAACACAATCACATGGCTTCTAGGGCCAGGGTGATTCAACTATGCATTAAAATTAGCTACACTGCACAATTAACTCACAGAATGCAATAAAACTTATATACGAACACAGGTATTTCTCGTGAAAGCAGACAGATGACCGATGCAGACTTTAACTGCTTTGAAGTAAGTCTTTCAATCTGCTGAATATTACTCTGTATCATCAATGTGTGAAGAGAAGTTCATATACACACCCACTTGCTCGGGATGTTCTGACCCTACACCTGCCTGAGTATAGAAGTTATTATAGCATCACTATATGTACTAACATGCACCTCAGAGCAGTTATTTCAGATAATTTCGGGAATATCTCATCAGGGGCCAAGCCTAATCATGAATATAGATATCTGTTCGCGATATATCCTCTCATATTCTTGTAGATATAGTGATGCTGGTATTACCCACGGGGTAAAATCTTATATTATTTCAGATTTACACCCCTATTCTTCTTCGTTACTCTTGTCCGTGCTGCACACATTGTATAATCGTTTATTATTTCGATTAACACAAGTCTTTTTCGTCTCTCCTTTCTTGCTGACGGCTCTTGTCACGTGTCAGTGTATTTTAACAATATACTTGAAGAACTGGCACGATCCCGGCATGGTCGTCAAGCGAATAGGATTATGCGTCGAAAACATCTACCTCCACAATCGGGCCTGATACCATATTCTTACTATTTCTCAAATTCAGGTGTCGGATCATGGATCTTACTTAAAGAGAGATTTAATACGATGCATGGGTTCATTTTAGGATGTCAGCCACTCCGACATTAATATATCTACGATCAGTTTTCTTGAACACAAATACTATTAATGAACGTAGACGGTCAATAAGGTCCAAACAGTGTTGTATGGTGCGCCATGTTGGAACTCTTAGGAACTCGATGCCATACAATTTGGAACTCGGCAGACAAAGGATGGCTTATGCCATACCATGCAGGGGCATGGGAGGAATCGCCTATGCCACTCCAACTGGAACTCTAATCCATCCAGATCAGAACACAAAACAGGGCATGGTGTATCCCATTTGAATAATCGGCATATGCCTTCCCTACCAGGGAAATCAGTTCCTAATTTCAAGAAGCTCCCTAAGTGAGATCCATGTTCCGACTCCTGAATTGAGAAATAGTAAGAACATGCTAATAGGCCCGATTGTGGAGGTAGATATTTTCGGATAACAATATGCTATCCGGCCCGATTGTGGAGGTAGTGGTTTCGACGCATAATCCGATTCACCTGACAACCATGCCGGGATCGTGCCACTCCATTAAGTATATTGCTAAAATACAATGGCACTTGACAAGAGCCGTCAGCAAGAAAGAGAAAAACAAGACATGTGTGAATCGAAATTAATAAACAATTACACAACGTATGCAGCACGGACAAGAGTAACGAAGAAGAAGAGGAGTGTAAATCTAAAATAATATAAGATTTCACGCCGTGTGTAATACCGGCATCACTATATCTGCAAGAATATGAAAGTATATATGGTGAATAATTTTTTTATTGCTGATTAGGCTTGGCCCCTGATGAGAGATATGCCTGTGATATACGTAAGCTATATTCCCGAAATTATCCGAACAACTGCTCTGAGGTACATGTTACTACATATAGTGATCTTATAATAACTCCTATACTCAGGCAGGTTTAGGGTCAGAACACACCGAGAACTCCCCCACCCCCAATCTTTGGTATATACAATCTGTTATCCACTCCCGTACCCACTCCGAAGCGCACAACAGCAGCACAAATCTTCAAGGAATACCAGAGACAGTAGTTTGACGACATCGGACAATATTTTCTTATTGACAGACGTAAAAGTGTTGGACAAATAGACAATGAATGCATTGTATATTCAGATGGGTCTGAAATGAGGGTGGTGTTACGGTCTGGAATGAGGGTGGTGTTACAGTAATGCATGCCGAGGCCACATCCACCAATAATTTTTCGGCAAACAACCAGATTATGTTAGAACATAAGCCAGGCTATCAGAAAAACTTAACCTTGAAAAATCCCCGACGAGGGGGATGGGGGTCTACGGTGGCCCTTGGACTAATAGGTTCATTTTGGGTGTTGACTGTAAGACAGACCTGGTGAAATGACACGTGATTGAAATAGTGGATAAGAGCTTTTCGGTGAAGAAGACGACTCATTACGCCTCTGTCAATTGACATATGACGGATCATGGCGAACAGAGTAATTTTCCCATCAAGTACCGGTACGTGTCTTGTGATAATCTCTCTATCAAGAGATAATATTTGTGGTTGTGGAAATTACTCTTGAGTAAAAACTTGAGTGAACTGTTAAACTCAAGTTTGAGTGAAACGTACCTGTTCACTCAAACTTGAGATATTTTTCACTCAACTTGAGTTACTTTTCACTCAACTTGAGTTAAAACCACTCAAGTTCACTCAACTTGAGTGGGATGAATTTCCACTCTTATGCTTGAGTGAATGTCACTCAAGTTGAGTGCATTTAACTCAAGTTGAGTGAAAAGTAACTCAAGTTGAGTGAAAGTCTCACTCAAGTTTTGAGTGGGATGAATTTCCACTCTTACTTGTGGGGAATTTCACTCAACTTTTTTTAGAGAGTATTAGTGCAATTTCTGGCGCCAATTTTTTTTCTTCACGGTTCGAATCAGGAAGAGTGGTTTGATGGATAAAATAATTTACATACAAAGCCGCTTTTTTCAACAATATGATCACAGGATCGAACACCGGAAATGACAGGAGCTATTATTCTGTTGTATTTTGGGGCTATACGTGAATATATTTCTTCGTTCAATGCACACAAATACTATTTAAACATTGTCAATAACAGCAGAGCGAATATTTCTCATACGTCATCGGATCACTTCAGTAGTATTTATACTTACATATAGTTTGAATGACGAATAGTAAGTTTGCATTGGCCTTCAGAGTGTCTGACTGATAGATATCGGGAGCCCGTGTCGATTTAATCCATTCAGTGCGTGACAATTTCTTGGCATTCGATTTCAAGTACCCTGGCCATGACGGCACTGTAGACGGCTTATTCTTTCCTTCAGTTATTCATCAACTGGAATGAATTATTATGTTAAGTCATTTGTAACCTTATTTATTCCACCAGACGTCCATACAGTTAGAAGTGTCCAAGGATGTATTCAGTATCCGTAAAAGCGCATCCAGTTGGAAACATTGCCCCCTAACGGGAACTGGCGAAACTGCCAGGGGAGACAATTTTGGAATGTCAGGAACCGACTCAAACAGCCGCGGATGCAACTCGGGCATCCTGAGTTGAACCGCCAAAAATGGCGCAATGAATCATGGGTGTTTGGTGAGAGGCCGTGAAACTGCATATATTAACTCCTCGAGGCGATGTCGGGTTGATTTATTTGTACTTCCAAGGAAACAAAATATCTGTTGACTGTTAGTTACCAACACTAGTAACAATGATAATTAATTATTATATCCCTCGAGTTTTATCCAAGAAGTCTATTCAAATATGCAAATAAGCACTCTGCTAAATTGTCAGAAGCGGCATTATAAGGATATTCGTTCTTCTCACACTCCAGATGCAAACCTCCCGTCATCGATAATATTTATTCAGCGAAATGTAACCTAAGATACATTGATTTAATTAAACAAACAAGAGAACAGAATTGGGGAAGCCGAAGTGAATGAACTCATCGTAACGAGCGCAATAGCTTTCCCCTTTCGTTTTCTCTCCGGGTCTAGCCGTTACATGTAATGGGGCTTGTGCTTCTAAGTCTGGTGGCCAATCATCATTTGTGGCACGTTGGTACAATTCCTGATAGTCTTTATAAGGCACGCCTGCGTATCACGTGATATTCCTGTAGTAGTTTTAACTTCGGTTGTAAGAAAATTGAATTTTCATTGGTCGCCAGAATTGGTTACGTCATATAATGGACGTCCCGCGCTTACCTAAAAAAAGTGAGGCTGATGACGAGTGGGTCGGAACATTCCTTTGAATTCGTCCTGATTCAACCTTGTTGTTGATATATTATGTAAACTCGAAGCCATTCCATTCACCAAATGTCTGTAGTTCGGAGGAACATGGCAGATTATGGTTTTGGAGATTTAGATGCACAATCAAACCAAATAAAAAATACATATATAGTAATATCATGCCCAACCTATAGGGAAGCCATCAATTTAGAAGTAAAGCCAATACACGAACTTCCCGTATTATCTCACAGAGTCTGTCAGGTACAAAAGACCTGGGTTCCCAGGTAGCCCGAAAACATCGGCTAAGGAGTCTATTTATTTTGGTTGTTGTTGCTGAATCGGACCCCTTAGCCCGAATCACTGATAGGGCCCGATATGGAAAGACGTCAGTCGCTCGAGGTCTTTAGCTGCACACGGCGTGGGGAATTGAGACACGAAAGGCATTTTATCGAATAAATAATATGATTTGGCATCTTCAGTACTATGACAACCACTTAATGAATGCTTTAATTAGATGGAATCTGCTTTCAAGCACGGATTTTGTCAACAAAACCGTTGTGTTTTTTCTCCGGCCTCTTTCTCCAGTTGACAGGGACATGCGCAGAATGTGGTTGACCTTTTTGCTCACGACATCAGAAATCGATCCTTGCAGGTTATAAACCAATAGCGACGTGTGTTTATTCACGTGATCAGAAATGTCACACGATAAAAATAGCGTAGGTCATATTCTTACAACATGTCATAAACGCGCCAAAAACGAGAAAATCAGTCAGTGTTTTTCCCACACATTTGATCACATTCTGTCAGCATCAAAACAGTCATGATAGATGGTACATGGTCAAAGAATAGGTCGGTCAAACCCTATCAAATTGGCATATTTTTTCACTCCCGTTTAGTTATTTTCGTCAGCGAAAAGGCACTTTTCGAAACACCAGCTTTTATCGCCAAATTTTAACCTACCCTCGTTCTGAGCTGTGATAGGAAAGCCACACCCCCTTAGCCTATATTCACCTATCACATGCTGCTAGAGTTTCAGAGTTAGGTACCCAGGATAAATGAATTACGACCATACTCGATTGTAATTTAATAAACGATTCATTGTCCATGAGCCAATGTGTGAAAGCAGACATCAGGAGTCGAAAGAACAAGTGCTCCGTTGGACAGAAGTTTGGATCTAACGAAATAAATGTTGACCCCGTTGTCAGCACAGACGGCTTTCTGGGTCACCATATCGTAGCGTACGACCAAACTTCGCGCGAGATAATTCCCATGATTCCTCAGTTGAAATCTAGATAATTCAGCTTGCCGACAATTGCCGACTAATAACGGCTGAAAACCAATCGGCACAAAGTGGAAATTTTGGAGATTATATTGCGCAGATTTTATATCCTACGTCGCATGAAGCGTTGTAGGAAGGCTGACGGTGGCCACTGCAGTCTACCTAGTCTAAGTGGTCGTTAGGCATTTCTAGTTTTATAAACTTCTAATTCTACAAATAATTGCATTCACCTGGCTTCTTGTAAGAGGTGGAGTTAACGTTATGTTAGTATGCTCCGTCGGGTGGTTGGTCAAAAACACATTTCTCTGTCCCCAACAGTTCAATCAATATGTCCGGATTTTCCATCGATTTTTGAATAAAAGAATAAAAATTGTCAAAAAAGTAAGTGAAGGAACCAGAAATATGTTTGGATATTGAGCCACTGTGAGCGAACTGCCCTCTGGGAAGCTATGACGATCATTTTCCAAAATGGCAGCCATATTTTCATTTCGGGCGAGTTGGGCACACTTAGCTTGGCATTATTTGGAAACGTTAAGGCGTTACACATGGTTTTTGAAAGAAGAATGATTGCACTATGTTACAGTAATGAATCAAGATAATAATATTAATAATGATAATAAGCAAATTGAACAAGTATATATGGGCTAATGTCACAGGACATACGAAGTAGGGTAGGCTTTAGGACTCCGACGCGCACTAAACTCTTGGAAATCCCTCCGCCCCAAGTTGAAATCCTGCCTATATTAAGATGGGCACAGCCGGAGACAGAATCGCAGGTGATTTCCATCAATTTTTTTTTCAAAAGTAGATCAGCTCAGAACTTGCTGGTAGCAGTTCCCTAATGCACCTCCATGCAAAAGATCAAGGTTCTAATGTCAGCGGTTCTCCTTATTTTGCCGACGAAAAGATTCGGATAGAGTCACTGACTGAATACCGGACAATTTGCAGATGGTAGCCTACTTCGTAGGAATGGTCATATATTATAAATTTTCTCAAGATTTTTACCTTTCTCATCAAGCACCAAAGCTCACACAGAATTTTCCATATAGCGTTGGGAGAGAAATGCGATATGGAACCATTTCATACTAGTTCTATGTAGGCCGTTACAGGCATTTTTCAAGACGCCCGCCATGAGGTATGGCTGTTTATGGCCGTTTAGTTTTGTTCCTAAAAGCCGACAATTATCTAATTGTCGCCTCCTCCTAGACAAGAGAACTAAACATTTCCACGGATAGATATTAGAGATTACCTGTCTCAGCACATGCGAACAGATTTACCTTGGTTGCTCAGCTTACGTTATGAAGACGTCATCTTGTCGGGATGTGCTACTTGGGCGATTTATTGTCCATTATTTTTAATTTTATTTCTTTTTGAGTTTCTCTGCAGTACGGTTCCGTATAATAGAACTGTATGGGTACTGCTAAATGCTAGCACAGGCAACAACTCGTATCGTCGAAGTTTACCGATGAAAATTACTCCGGTTATATCTGGTTGTACATGACATCAAGTAATGTATAGAATTTGGATGATACTTCGAAATGTTAAGCATATCGCTGTCGTTAACTGGCTGAAAATCCCTACAGCCAAAGTTGATGAATATACACAATTGACGGTCATCTGCCACAGAGTTGTCCCACATGGTAGCCTCACTGCAATATCCTGAGAAGCCGGGTCAAAATATCCTCCTTCCTTTTTCATTTCCACAGGATCAGACAGCGAGATAGAGTGAGAGCGAGGTAACGAGGTAGATGGGGAGCGAGGTAACGAGGTAGAAAGGGAGCGAGGAAACGAGGTAGAGAGGGAGCGAGGTGGCGAGGTAGAGGGATCTAGGTACCGAGGTAAAGGGAAGCGAGGTAACGAGGTAGAGAGGGAGCGGGGTAACGATGGAGAGAGAAAGCGATGTAACGTGGTAGAGATGGAGCGAGGTAGAGGGCAGCGATGTAACGAGGGAGAAAGGCAGCAGGTAACGAGGTAGAGAGGCAGCGATGTAACGAGGCAGGAAGGTAGATAGGGAACGAGGTAGAGACGCATCGAGGTAACGAGGTGAAGAGAAAGCGACGTAACGATACAGAGAGGAGGCGAGGTAAAGAGGTAGAGAGGATGCGAGGTAACGAGGTAGAGAGGGGGGATGTAGCGAGATAGACAGGGGGAGATGTAACCAGATAGAGAGAGAGAGCAAGATAACACGGTAGAGGGGGAGCGAGGTAAGAAGGTAGAGAAAAAGCGACGTAACGAGATAGAGAGTGAGCGATGTA
>JAVTVY010051740.1:0-25062 GCA_036873755.1 Hanleya hanleyi | reverse complement strand
CCGTCGCACCCGCGTGAAGTACCCTCTCATGACGCAGTAAATGATCCTCCCGATTGAATGACCGTGCGCAGATTATACAAGTATACCGGGCATCGTTGTGGATGGAGGCCCCGTGGCGTCGTAACTTATCTAGACGAGTAAACAGCTTCTGGCAAGTTGTGCAAGTGAACATCTTGGTGGTTGACAGAGTGTCTGATGAAACGTCCAGGCCGCTTCCCTTTTTATAGCACGCTAGCTGGTGATCTATTTTTAGCACACTCAGTTCAACTATCCCCAAGTCGAGGGCCGAGCCTTGACATCTTCGGTAACATCCGTGTCTCTTTCGGTCACTTCCGTACGTCAACGATCAACATGTAGACATATAGAGTATGCATTGGTACTGTTATGGTATTCATCAGTGCATGAGTGACGCATTCAGCCGATGGGAGTGGTCGGTCAGCTTGGTAACGTAAACGTAACATTGGTCACACTCTCCACTGTCCACTTGGTGTTGGGGCGTTGTTGTTGGGCCCATTCCAAAGGATCCACGGTGTCCAGTTTCTCCAGCATCGTCTCTAGCGACACTCGGTTAATGATGGTAAACGGTTGGTCAAATACCCGGATGTTACTGCTCGGGTAAAAATATCGGACTTGGACTGTCTTTTTATGCTGCAGCACATAACCAAACACCAGATTCAATTTGAAGGCCGTAGTTTGATCTTTGAAGATGGCTTCTACGTAGCTACGTAGACGGGCGAGGTCGGTCAGTCGGAAATTGTAGATATCTTGAATAGGGCGATGACGGTAGAAACAGTGCCGGATCATGGGCCAATGGCGCTGATAAATGTCACTCACTGGATGGTCTTCGTGTAACAGATCGCTGGGAACATTTATGGCTTCGTCCACGAAGTGTACTTTGCCCTCCACGTCGTACAAAATCTGGCCCAAGGTCTTGTCGTCGGAATTTGACTGTTGAATTAGGGCGACATCATCATCGGCCCTCGTGCGATGGGTGGGAGTTCCCCCTGTTTCGATATTGATGCCTACGGGCTCTTCTATCTGCAAACGTGGCTGCGGAACAGGGTGTCGTGTGCGTTGGTGTCGCAGCAACTGACTGGTCAGTTTGAAAAGCCGACCACATTCTTCGCATGGACGCTTGGGTACTTCATGGCGTGCACGTGTGTGGCGCTGTAAAATGATCCGGGCGCTGAAACGACAGTGTACATATCGTACAGTTATACCGGGCGGTTCCTTCGTGCTTGGTAGCCTCATGGCGGCGCAAGTCGTGCAGACGAGTGAATGATTTCGAGCACGTAGTACAAGTGAACATCTTGGTGGTTGATAGAGTGTCTGATGAAACGGCCAGACCGCTTCCCTTTTATAGCACGCTAGCTGATATCATGTTCGGGCACTTCCGTGTCTCTTCGGATGTAAAAGTCCCGGATGTAAAAGTGCCCGAATGTTTACGAATGTTCCACCATTCCAGACTTCTATCAGGTCCATGTCCAGAAGCTCTCATACGCCGCCATTTTGGAGCCGCCATGTTGGATCCGCCATTTGGGAACCGCCATCTTGGATATGTTCCATAATACACCGGGTCAAAATACTCGCTTCTGATTGGACGAGAGCTCTGTGACGGATTTTAAATACTCGCTTCTGTTTGGTGTACGTCGCTAAAGGTGACCGGAACTGACCTTTGACCCCGGCGCGCGCGGTGTAAAGGTTTCCACCGCGGTGCGGTGGAAACCTTTGGTGTTGGGGCGTTGTTGTTGGGCCCATTCCAAGGGATCCGCGGTGCGGTGGAAACCTTTGCGCGCCGGGGTCAAAGGTCAGTTCCGGTCACCTTTAGCGACGTACACCAAACAGAAGCGAGTATTTAAAATCTGTCACAGAGCTCTCGTCCAATCAGAAGCGAGTATTTTGACCCGGTGCATTATGGGACATATCCAAGATGGCGGTTCCAAAATGGCGGATCCAACATGGCGGCTCCAAAATGGCGGCGTATGAGAGCTTCTGCACATGGACCTGATAGAAGTCTGGAATGGTGGAACATTCGTAAACATTCGGGCACTTTTACATCCGGGGACTTTTACATCCGAAGAGACACGGAAGTGCCCGAACATGATATCAGCTAGCGTGCTATAAAAGGAAAGCGGTCTGGCCGTTTCATCAGACACTCTGTCAACCACTAAGATGTTCACTTGTACTACGTGCTCGAAATCATTCACTCGTCTGCATGACTTGCGCCGCCATGAGGCTACCAAGCACGAAGGAACCGCCCGGTATAATTGTACGATATGTACACTGTCGTTTCAGCGCCCGGATCATTTACAGCGCCACACACGTGCACGCCATGAAGTACCCAAGCGTCCATGCGAAGAATGTGGTCGGCTTTTCAAACTGACCAGTCAGTTGCCGCGACACCAACGCACACGACACCCTGTTCCGCAGCCACGTTTGCAGATAGAAGAGCCCGTAGGCATCAATATCGAAACAGGGGGAACTCCCACCCATCGCACGAGGGCCGATGATGATGTCGCCCTAATTCAACAGTCAAATTCCGACGACAAGACCTTGGGCCAGATTTTGTACGACGTGGAGGGCAAAGTACACTTCGTGGACGAAGCCATAAATGTTCCCAGCGATCTGTTACACGAAGACCATCCAGTGAGTGACATTTATCGGCGCCATTGGCCCATGATCCGGCACTGTTTCTACCGTCATCGCCCTATTCAAGATATCTACAATTTCCGACTGACCGACCTCGCCCGTCTACGTAGCTACGTAGAAGCCATCTTCAAAGATCAAACTACGGCCTTCAAATTGAATCTGGCGTTTGGTTATGTGCTGCAGCATAAAGAGACAGTCCAAGTCCGATATTTTTACCCGAGCAGTAACATCCGGGTATTTGACCAACCGTTTACCATCATTAACCGAGTGTCGCTAGAGACGATGCTGGAGAAACTGGACACCGTGGATCCCTTGGAATGGGCCCAACAACAACGCCCCAACACCAAGTGGACAGTGGAGAGTGTGACCAATGTTACGTTTTTCGTTACCAAGCTGACCGACCACTCCCATCGGCTGAATGCGTCACTCATGCACTGATGAATACCATAACATGCCGTACATACTCTATATGTCTACATGTTGATCGTTGACGGTACGGAGGTGACCGAAGAGACACGGATGTTACCGAAGATGTCACGGCTCGGCCCTCGACTTGGGGATAGTTGAACTGAGTGTGCTAAAAATAGATCACCAGCTAGCGTGCTATAAAAGGAAGGCGGCCTGGCCGTTTCATCAGACACTCTGTCAACCACCAAGATGTTCACTTGCACAACTTGCCAGAAGATGTTTACTCGTCTAGATAAGTTACGACGCCACGAGGCCTCCATCCACAACGATGCCCGGTATACTTGTATAATCTGCGCACGGTCATTCAATCGGAAGGATCATTTACTGCGTCATGAGAGGGTACTCCACGCGGGTGCGACGGTACTATGTAATGATTGTGGTCGACTCTTCAAACGACCCAGTCGGTTTAGACAGCACCAACGTTTGATGCATGCCCTGTCTCTACGGTTTGGGCGACAACTTTCCACTAAAGAGGGGCCGCGGAAGGTCAGACCCAGTGAAGATGAACCCGGAGAGACGAACGCCACTGGTGATGCGATGACGAAGAGCCTGCCTATACCCACGGTCCAGGAGGGCCTGGATATCCAGCCGGACCCCACCGTTACGGTTTCGAGTCATACGCCTGACAACATCGAACATTTTCTGGACGAGCCCATAAATGTTCCTAGCGATCTCTTACAGGGCGCCCATCCAGTGAGTGACATCTATCGGCGCCATTGGTCCATGATACGGCACTGTTTCCACCGTCATCGCCCTATTCAAGATATCTACAATTTCCGACTGACCGACCTCGCCCGTCTACGTAGCTACGTAGAAGCCATCTTCAAAGATCAAACTACGGCCTTCAAATTGAATCTGGCGTTTGGTTATGTGCTGCAGCATAAAGAGACAGTCCAAGTCCGATACTTTTACCCGAGCAGTAACATCCAGGTATTTGACCAACCGTTTACCATCATTAACCGAGTGTCGCTAGAGACGATGCTGGAGAAACTGAACACCGTGGATCCCTTGGAATGGGCCCGGTTGCAACGCCCCAACACCAAGTGGACAGTGGACAGTGTGACCAATGTTACGTTCTTCGTGACCAAGCTGACCGACCAACCCATCGGGTGAATGTATTCACCCAGGCACTGATAGATACTCAGAATGCACAAGCAACTATCTGAGGATATGCTGCCTCAACGGTATCCTGGGCTGCCCGATGATGATTAGAATAAACGGTTCAAAGCGAACATGGCCGAAGATGGAACTTTCTGAAATGAAGACTTCTGATTGGACAAAAATACATCTAACGGACAGGAACGAATATGACAGATGCAAATGGTGGCCTCTGATTGGACAAGTCTTCTTGAATTGTAACACCAAGTGGATAGGGGAGATAATGACCAATGTTGCGTTCTTCGTGGTTAAACTGACCACCACCTCCATCGGATGAAAGTATTCACCCATGCACTGATAGATACTCAGAATGCGTAAACAACTATCTGAGGATATGTTGCCTTAACGGTATCCTGGCCTGTCCGACGATGATTAGAATAAACGGTTCAGATGGCACTTTCTGAAATGGAGACTTCTGATTGGACAAGAATACATCTAACGGACAGGAACGAATATGAAACATGCAAATGGTGGCCTCTGTGGATAAGAATCCTCTTGAATTGTAAATATACCCAACGCGGCTCCCCCAGCGTGGGTATGATGTAACATTGGGGAGAATAAACTATATGAAAAAAACTTCTTGTTGTTGTTGTTGTTCTCTCATGTGTCATCCTTCTTGTTGTTGCTGTTGTTGCTCTCTCTCTGGTCTATATCATGGCGTTATGTTAGAGTGTTAAGGTGTAACGACGGGCGTTGACGGGCATCACCGCATTTCGAAGAATTAGTGACAATTCCATGGAATATCAGAGCTTCTGAGCTATTTCACCAGGGCGTTGAAGCATTAAGAATGGTGTTGGTGGGCGTTGCTACAAGATGACACATCACACGGTCCATTTGGACCGCGGATGGTCCTTCTCTACACCAAATAACATCCTTCACTGCCAAAAAAGGCCCACTTTCGCTACAACTTGTACTAATGACGTCACCAATGACGTCACAGATGCTATAAATATCCCTGAAATCAGGGTCTATACTCCGAGAGCTACAACATGATACCCCACACGACGCACTCGCAACGCGGATGGTCCATCTCTACACCAAATACCTTCCTGCGCTGCCCCAAAAGGCTCACTTTCGCTAATACTCCTACTGATGACGTCATCGATGACGTCACAGATGCTTCGGACATGCCTCAATTCGGAATGTACACCTCGAGAGCTACAAAATGACACCTCACACGACGCATTCGGACTAAGGATGGTGCATCTCTACACCAAACTCACCCTCACGCACCCACAAAATGTCCACTTTCGCTACTACTCGTACCGATGACGCCATCAATGACGTCACAGATGACGCGGACACCCCTCAAATCGGAATGTACACCCCGAGAACTACAAGATGACACCTTCCAGGACGCATTCGAACCGTGAATAGCCCATTTCGACCCCAAATACCTTCATGTACTGCCAGAAAATGTCCACTTTCGCTACTACTCGTACCGATGACGTCACCGATGACGTCACAGATGACGCGAACATCCCTCAAATCGGAACGTACACCCCGAGAACTACAAGATGACACCTTCGAGGACGCATTCGAACCGTGAATAGCCCATCTCGATCCCAAATACCTTCATGTACTGCCCGAAAATGTCCACTTCGCTACTACTCGTACCGATGACGTCACCGATGACGTCACAGATGACGCGAACATCCCTCAAATCGGAATGTACACCCCGAGAACTACAAGATGACACCTTCCAAGACGCATTCGAACCGTGAATAGCCCATCTCGACCCCAAATACCTTCATGTACTGCCCGAAAATGTCCACTTTCGCTACTACTCGTACCGATGACGTCACAGATGACGTCACAGATGACGAACATCTCAAATCGGAGTGTGTGCACCCCGAGAATGCCAAGCAAGATGACACTCAGGACGCATTCGAACCGTGATTAGCCCATCTCGACCCCAAATAATCTCTCGCTGCCTCCCAAATGGCCATTTTACTTACTACAGAACTAACTGCGCATGCGCAGATTAACGCGACATGCATTCAAAAACACACCATTCTGACTCTACCCCACACAAGCTTCACTTTGACACTCCTCACACGACCCATTCGAACCGTGATTAGCCGCTCATCTCTAACCCAAACACACCCCTACATAGCACCCAAAATGCCTGTTTTCTATACTACGGGCCAGTCTGCGCATGCGCAGAGTATTGACAACGGACGAACCATTAGTGTAGTCAAGTGCTCCTCCACGAGAGCTTCAAAATAAGACCCTCACTCGACCCCATTGGACCACCAGGGACTCACCTAGACTCCAACATGTCCACCCCGTATGGCCCTATACACCCATAGCCATGCAGTATAGGCCTATGGGCCTAACCAGGCCTCGGTGACTTTTTTCAAAAATTTCACCGATTCGCACGGGGACACTTCCTATCATGTTTTAAATGACGAGACGAGTAAAACGAGACCCCACAACCCTACCGCAAATGTATAGAAGTACGTTTTCCCAGGGGGACAAACATCGATCCTATACCCTCAGTATGGGACTATATGGGGCTCGGTGACTTTTTCAGTAAATTTCACCGATTCGCACGGGACACTTCCTTATCATGTTCTCCTAAAATGACGAGACGAGTAAAACGAGACCCCACAACCCTACCGCAAATGTATAGAAGTACAAAGCCTCTAGGACAAACATTGATCCTATACCCTCAGTATGGGACTATATGAGGCTATATCAGACTTTCTTTTCAAAAATTTCACCGATCTGCACGGGACACTTCCTATCATGTCTCTAAAAATGACGAGACGAGTAAAACGAGACCCCACTAACCCTACCGCAAATGTATATAGAAGTACGTTTCCCAGGATGGTCCTATACCTCCCCATACCCCATATAGGCATTTTCCCGTAATTTAGGATAAAGTCCGTATTCCGTATTTTTTCAGGAAAATTTTTACATACACCCACCCTGGAACTAGGGGAAGATAACTCTGTTGATAGACAAGCCCCGTTAAGCCCGGCGACCTATATATCCCTCATACCCCATATAGGCATTTTCCCAGGTTTTTCGATAAAGTCCGTGTTCCGTATTTTTTTTTTCAGGAAAAATTTTACATGCAGCCACCCAGCCATCAAATACCCTTCACCTAGGCTTCACGTTGATACCTCACTCGACCCCATTCGACCATTAGGGGCTCCTCTAGATGCCAAAACGTCTATTTTCATGCCCTTGGGCCACCGCGCATGCGCAGAAGGCCGATATGTCAACCCCACACCCAGCCCATTAGATGCCCCTTTTCATGAATGCTTCACTTTGATACCTCGCCTCGATCCCATTGGACCATTAGGGGCTCCCTAGCTCCAAAAAAAGGCTATTTTCATGCCCCTTAGCCACCGCGCACAGAAGGCCGATATGTCAACCCCACACCCAGTCCATCAGATGCCCCTTCACGAATGTTTACCTCTTGATACCCTTCACTGACCCCATTGGACCATTAGGGGCCTCTAGCTCCAAAACGTCTATTTTACAAATAGCCTCTTGGGTCACCGCGCATGCGCAGAATGCCGATATTTCAACCCCACGCCCAGCCCATCAGATGCCCCTTCACGAATGCTTCACTTTGATACCTCATACGACTCCATTGGCCCATTAGGGACTCCCTAGCTCCAAAACCGCTATTTCCATACCCTTGGGCCACCGCGCATGCGCAGAATGCCGATATTTCAACCCCACACCCAGCCCATCAGATGCCCCTTCACGAATGCTTCACATCGATACCTCACTCGACCCCACTTGACCAGTAGTCAATCTCCTAGCTCCAAAAAGGCTATTTTCATACCCTTGGGCCTCCGCGCATGCGCAGAATGCCGATAGTTCAACCCCGCGCCCAGCCCATCAGATGCCCCTTCACCTAACCTTCAATTTGATACCTCACTCGACCCCATCGGTCAACTAGGGGCTCCCATAGCTCCAAAAAGGCTATTTTCATACCCTTCGCCCGCCGCGCATGCGCAGAAGGCCGATATGTCAACCCCACACCCAACCCATTAGATGCCCCTTCACCTAAGCTTCACTTTGATACCTCACTCGACCCCATCGGACCATTTTATCTAGGGACTACTTTTTCTCCGCGGAAGCTTTTTCCCGAGACCGAATCACCGCCAAAACCGCGGCCAAACCGCATCACCGCGCATGAATACATTTTTTTTTTTTTTTTTTTGCCGGAACTTTTTTTTTTTTTTTTTTTGTCAATGCACCCCCCCCCCCCAATAACCCCCCAATGCCCGAGTTGTCTCCCTTGCATCCATAGTGTAGAGATGGCGCCACACCCTCAATTGTGACGTCATTTTTACATCCGGGGGAAAGTTTACTTTAGTTGCTCTTTATCCACTACTCTCGTCAAGACGGAGTTAACAAAATGGCCAGTGTATTTTGTAGTCCGTGTTTTTCGGATCCGTGTTAGAATTCTGTTGTATTTTTTCCATCTGTGCCTGGTGTGAACGTCCACGAGCTTGGACAAAAAAGCACAGCAGGGTACCAATTTTAACCTAGGTGGTTTAGGCCATCCATTTGGCGAGCTGGGAAAGTACCAGTGACCCAGGATAGGCCCGAATGCAGGGTTGATCATTTATGTAAAGATGTTGTCCAGATCTTTATCCTGAAAAGCCCTTTGTCTACACCCATTGGTGTCGTCGGAACTGGATATTTTACACATTCTTTCGTGATAAGTGAGTGAGTGAATAGAATTTAACGTCGCTTCCAACAATATTTCAGCTATATCACGACGAACCAACTAAGCACCACCCAGCCCAGTTGTGTTCCTGTTACTTCAAAGAAGAAATCTTTGAAGCAGTATGGAACCAGACACCCTCCATCCACCCTACATGACACAGACATCTTTCGTGATAAGTATGAACCGAATGTGGGCAATCAGTGCCCCAGAAAATAAACTAATGGAAGATCTCTGCGATGAAATAAGGCACCACATAAATCGTCCCACATGACAATTACATGTGCAGGTATATGTGAAGAGCGGAATTCCAGTTCAAACTTCTGATGAACACGGATGGTGGTCAGCTATTGATGCAGGACTGGAGGACAGAATTTAAAAAAAAAGAGCGAAGAACATTTACAGAAACAGGAAGATGTGGATGTCGGGGGGAGCATCCGGCTACTGAAATAATATTCTATGATGATCTTCATAGAAAGTCGATGTGGTGCAACACTGATGATGCAGTAGCAGGGGTCAGGTCCGACATTTAATAGTCAGCCGTCCTCCATAAATGAATTTCCGCATCATTAATCGACACCTATTTCGTAGGACAGCTAGCACCAAATCAAATGTTAGCTGGAGAACCCCGAATGACCGTCAACCTGGACAAAGACCATACCACAAGCCCGAGATAGGGTACTTTTCGACATCAACCTGGTACGGTAGTACGCCACCACACGCGGTCATGACTGTGTTAGCGAGAAAGTTGCAAGATGACGGGTAATGTCCTTGTTCCTATAATTTTTTCTGACGATTTTCCGGGGAAGTCTATACCCATATAGAATCGACTTGAAGTCTTAAACTTATTCTACATGACAAGGTACCAGTTTGGTCCATGTGGAAAAGATTTGTTTTGATTTCAGTTCCATCCGTGTAGCAAGTGAAACATAAACAAGAGCCCAAGGGGCTTCAATATACGCCCGTATATCTGGAATTACATTGGTCCAAATTTCAAGGTTGTTTAATAGCCTTGATTCCAATTGGTAGCTAGCAATCCAGAGATAGGTCTACAATTTTGTGCTTCTGAGAATGTAACATATATCACATCTTATATTGAATGATAAACTAAAATGGGCTTAACTCTTGGTAACTAGTTGATCTTGAAGCAAGATCCGAGAGCTCACATATCCCACACTGAAATCGACAATAGTCCAACACAAGAAAATAGTAGTTTTCCTGCAAATGGATTCCTTTCGGACGAGAGAATTTTTCGTGAAGGAAGAAGAAAATGGTGAAGTAAACCTTTGTTCTTGAGTTAATAAACATGTATGAAGTTCATGAAGGGCCCCTCTCCCCATTGAATTAGTAAATGTATGGTTTTTATTTCACAACAGTTGAACTAAATGTAGCTGTTTCAAACATGGGAGACAACTCCACAGGACAAATCAATCCACAGCAATCCATACCTTGAAACTAGAGATATCACATGGACAACTTGTGTTATGGATGAATGGACAGAACGCAACATCGCATTACACGACCTCGTCTTCGACAGGCATATGAAAATGTGACTTAATGATTTCTTGATTTTTGGGTCACAGTGACCTTGACCTTTGGCCCACATTTTGGTATGTAACACATGTTCCTCTAATGTATCTACTGGCAGAAAAAAGTTATTTTTGATGATTTCCTGAGTTCGGGGTCCCAGTGACCTTGACCTTTGATACGCCCGTATATCTTGAATTACATTGGTCCAAATTTCAAGTTTGTTCAATAGCCTTGATTCCAATTGGTAGCTAGCAACCCAGAGAAAGGTCTACAATTTCGTGCTTCTGAGAATATAACATATATCACATCTTATATCGAATGATAAACTAAAATGAGCTTAACTCTTGGTAACTAGTTGACCTTGGAGCAAGAGCCGAGAGCTCACATATCCCACACTGAAATCGACAATAGTCAACCACAAGGAAATAGTAGTTTTCCTGCAAATGGATTTCTTTCAAATGAGAAAATTTTTAATGAAGGAAGAAGAAACTGATGAAGTAAACCTTTGTTCTTGAGTTAATAAACAGGTATGAAGTTCATAAAGGACCCCTCTTCCCATTAAATTAGTAAATGCATGGTTTTTATTTCACAACAGTTTAACTAAATGTAGCACGGGACACAACTCCACAGGACAAATGCCATATATATGTAGGGGAGAGAACTCTGAATATTCCAACCTAACACATATTGTCAGCTAAACTTGATTCAGTTTTGGGGGACTTGACCTTTGACAAATTGATGTATGGCTCCTCTTTGCCAAGCGAGTAAGGTATACTCAAAGTTTGGTACCAATCCATACCTTGAAACTAGAGTTATCGCATGGACAACAATGTTAATGGATGAATGGACAGAACGCAGCCAACATCAACATTGCATTACATGACCTCGTCTTCGACAGGCATAGAAAAATGTGACTTTTAATGATTTCCTGATATTGGGGTCACAGTGACCTTGACCTTTGACCTTAATTTTGGTACACGACACATTATCTTAACTCAATGTATCAATGGACACAAAAAAATCATTATATGAATTTCATGATTATGGGGGTCACAGTGACCTTGACGTTCGGCCTTAACCTACATTTTGGTATGGGACACATCATGTCCCACTAATGTATCCAGACACAAAAAAAAAGTAATTTTCAAAGATTTCTCGATTCTGGAGTCACAGTGACCTTGACTATTGACCTTGACCTAAATTTTGGTACATGATAAACCGTCTCCTAATTTCTCAATGGACACAAAAACCATGATTTTTAACAATTTCAAGATTTTGGGGTAACAGTGACCTTGACCGGACACAAAAGAAATGTTATTTTTATAATTTCCTGATTTGGGGTCACAGTGACCTTTGACCTTGACCTAATTTTTGGTATGCGACACCTCATTTCCCCCTATTGAATTCACTCACAAAGAACTGGCAATTTTTAATGATTTCCTGATTTTTTAGGTCGCACTGAGTTTTGACCTTGATTCTGGGGTGATCTTGACTACTGACCCGGGTCTAAATTTTGGTACATGACAAAATGGCTACCCGTAATTTCTCAACGGACTAAAAAAATCATGATTTTTAACAATTTCACGATTTTGGGGTCACAGTGACCTTGACCTTTGACCTTGACCTACATTTTGATATGTGACACATCGTGTCCCCCTAATGTATCTACTGACACAAAGAAATGTTATTTTTAATAATTTCCTGATTTTGGAGATAGTGACCTTTGCCCTTCGACCTTGACCTATATTTTGTTATGCGACACTTCATTTCCTCCTAATGAATCCACTCACAAAAAATTAGAAATTTTTAATGATTTCCTGATTTTTCGGTCACATTGACTTTTGACCTCGACATACATTTGGTATGCAACATATCTCTCTCTCCTAGGCCATCCACTCATCAAAAATTAGAACTGTAGATAGAAAACTGTCAACAATTCATGATTTCCTGATTTTAGGCAAGTGACCTTGACCTCTGGCCGCGACCTCCATTTTGGTACGTGACAAATCGTCTCCACCTAGCATATCCACCCACAAAAAAATTGTAACTGTGGATAGAAAATGTTCACAGATATGGACCGGACACGAACACTTCAGTGATTTCCCGTTTTTTAGGCCAGTGACCTTTGACCTCTGATCTTGACCTTCATTTTGATACGCGACACATCATCTTCTCAAAGGGTATCCGCTCACCAAAAATTAGAACTGTAGATAGAAAACTGTTCCAGATATAGACCGGACATGACTGACGGACAGACGGACCGACTGACACACGGACGGAAACTGCCATCACATAATACGTCCGCCTTTTGGCGGGCATATAAAAATTAGTATCTTTTACTGATTTCCTGATTTTTAGGTCACACTGACCTTTGAGCTTGATTCTAGGGTCACAGTGACCTTGACTATTGACCTGGATCTAAGTTTTGGTACATGACAAAACGGCTTCCCTTAATTGTTCAATGGACTCGAAAAATCATGATTTTTAACCATTTCACGATTTTGGGGTCACAGTGACCTTGGCCTTGACCTACATTTTGGTAGGTGACACATCGTACCCCGAATATATCTATTGACACAAAAAAATGTTATTTTTAATAATTTCCTGATTTGGGGGTCACAGTGACCTTTGACCTATTTTTGGTATGCGACACTTCATTTCCCCCTATTAAATCCACTCACAAAAGATTCAAAATTATTAATGATTTCCTGATTTTTCAGTCACACTGACCTTTGACCTCTGACCTCGACCTACATTTGATATGCAACACATCGTTCCCCCCAAGGGCTGTAGATAGAAAACTGTCAATGATTTTCTGATTTTAGGCAACAGTGACCTTTGACCTCGACCTCAACTTTTGGTACGCGACACATCGTCTCCACCCAGCATATCCACTCACAGAAAATTGCAACTGTGGATAGAAAACATTCACAGATATAGACCGGACACGAACATTTCCTGTTTTTTAGGCCAGTGACCTTTGACCTCTGACCTCGACCTTCATTTTGGTACGCGACACATCGTCTTCCCGTAGGGTATCCACTCACCAAAAATTGGAACTGTAGATAGGAAACTGTCCCAGATATAGACCGAACATGAGAACCGGACAGACGGATGGAAACCGCCATTACATAATATGTCCGCTTTTTGGCGGGCGTATAAAAATTTGCATGGGTGTAGTGAATTTATAAGTCAACCACAGTCCACCATTTCGCATTGACATTTATTTTTCTCAAAAATATTCAATATCAACAACCATGACAACCACTGCATTCCAACGCTTGTAATTCGAAAACAATACAGCTACAACTGAGTATATCAAATGGTGGCCTCAAGAATTGCAAAATTAAGAGTATATTCTTCAGAAAATCCACCAATCTGATCAAAACCAGATCCGCTATGCCTAGATTGCACCCTTTCGCAAAACAAAAATACGTCCAGAGACGATTGCTCCAACAGTTCTGAGATTTCAGCAAGCGATAATTCAACACAAAGTGTGTAGGTTAGAACATTTCGGCATGCGACATTTTGGTTACTTTTTTTTTCTCACATCCGCAATTAGCTTTAAAAGATCTGTTTTTATTGGACAAAAATCTAACTGAGTTTTGAGGTACAAATATATTAAAGATTTTGTGAATAATTTGTGTTGGTACCGGTTACTTTTCGATGTATTGTAGATATTTTAGCAAATTCCGATCAATCAGACTGTAACCATCATAACATGTATACGATCATACTGAGTAAGGGTTAATAAGTTTGAATCATCTGTATTAACAGATATACAATCAAACTGATCTGGACGGTAATACATGATCACCAAGTCTATAATGATGTCAGTGTAACCTGCATATGCATTTATTATCCAATGCATTGCCTTGCGGTGTTAAAATTTTACATTTTGCTAGTCCTATAGTCTGTATATATGTCAGCACTTGAAAAAATGTGGAAATCTTTATTTTGAACATACAAATGCGACATCAATTTGCCAAAATGTGTGCTGAAATGTGGCATGTCAAAATGTCGCAAGCTTATGGTAATCCCTCTAATACTTCAATGACACAAAGTGAAATTTCCCACGATACAATCTGGGGATGATCAATTTATTAGAAGTTGACAAAATGGTCCAAAATCATGCATTTAATCCATGATTTTTTTGCTATTCCACTGATTTTAGAGACTGATTAAATATATTTGAACATTCAATTAAATTACATGTTCACCAGATACCAAACCGGCAGATATCAACATTAGAGAGAATTGGTGACAGGGATAGAATATGCCAGTATAGCCCAATGAATACGGTAATTCCCCTAATAATTCGATCACCGGAAGTGCAGCAAAAATGGAATAAATCTGGCAATATTCTCCATGGCACCAGCCACAAAATGTCACATTTTGTCATTATATGACTTTTCTTCAATTTGAATGAAGAATGGGAATGTTACTTTTTCTCTCTATTTGAATAACAGAGTTGAAAAGTGAACTTCCTGTGATTGAATTATTAGGGGAATTACCGTAGGTTGGCTTATGCCGAACGATTAATCGGTCAACAAAATAGGACACAGTCCTTTCTACATGAGCACTGTAAACATGCTGAATGTCCTCGAACCAGCAAAAGTGCAGGATCTAGTTGGCATAACTAGATCTGGTTTTAGTCAGACTGTGGCGGACCTGATATGTAATAGTGGAGAATAAAATATGTGGCCCTGTCCTGGGTCCACGTACTGGTTACCTCCCCTGTATTCCAAACCGCATGGACATACAGAGGAAGCAACCAGTCAAGGTATATCATGCAAATTTCCAAACATCTAGCATGGATAGTGAAATTAACAATCTGGCAATTGAACTGTGTAATTAATATTGTTAAACACAAACTATCTCCAACAAATGAACGAATTGTGCATTTATCTCAACATTAATTTTCAAAGCTACAGTGTACCAAATTTGATATTTCAAAACAATATCAAGCAAAAGCAAAAAACCTTCAACATTCTTAGTTTTAGAAATAAATTACTCCCACATTAGATTCTCATCAACTTTGAGAAAGTTAGAAGTATCTCCGATGAAATGTCAGCGACTGAACAACAAAATGACTTGTTATCCATAAAACTGCCTTGTGGTGCGTGTCAGGGTGTAAGTCAGGATTCCAAACTGTTCATCCAAAAATCCCATTTTGCGAAATTTTACCTGCCCACTTTCTATTTTCTCCTATCTCTGCGATGTTAACTTGTTCAATTATTTCCTTTCCAAATGTGAGTATGCCGGTCCAGTGAACAGGTAGATGGGTCTTTAGCTAACATACTTGCCTGAATCAATTTCAGAGACCAGTGAGAAATATTTACTCCCTCAGATCTTTGTCAGCATGAAATGCAGCGAATAAATATACAATAAATCTTCTATTAATGCAATGACAGGAAGGGAAATTTTCCAACATAAATAAGGGAGTGTTCAAATTTAATAGAACAGGAATTAACAAAATCATTTAAAATCATGCAGATAATCCATTATTTCTTCGTTCTTTTCAAATTTATTAAAACTGATTGAATTTTGTCCATAAAATTGAGGATGACTGAATTTTAATGGGTAACTGAATTTTTACAGGGTTTACCAAAGTCAAATAAATTATCAACAGTCATAGAAAATCTAAGTCAGAATGAATCAATCAAAATTCTTCAGAACACCTACTATGTAACCATGGTAACAGGACTGCCAAATACAAGTATAGTGTTAGGTCATATCGATGCTTCAGAAGTTATGCATAGCTTAATTACCATTACGTATATTAGATTGATAGAACAAAAACAGTCATTTTCCAAATATTCCCTCATGTGGTCTTGACTGTATACATTAAGAAAAAAGTTTGATTCAAGGGAGACAACTCCTATCAATGTGTAAACTTGGAATGGAACAACCCCAAGCTGAGAAATACATTGATGACATTCAAATAAGTACAAGAATTCATCCTTTTTGGATACCTTGACTCTAAATCAATGAGATTCTTTGAATTCCCACAGGCAATGTGGTGAACTTGAGTGGAGAAATTGATGGAGCATAACTTAAAAACTTGAAGTCAAGACATTTGGAGACTGTTATAAGGGCAATGAAATTACGGTACATCTGATAGAATGTATCAACCAAACAATCCCTGTACACCAGGCCAGCGTAAAATAAAAATCTGCACAAACAATTAACACTAGTAATATATCTGGAATGATCTATCTGTTCAATACGAGATCAGTAACAAATAACAGCACTAAAACTACATAAATCCGACAAAGAAAATATTACTACTCATGAAAATGCATGACAATAAGGTCAAATACATGTATGGTTGAAGACTCTAAAACATTAATCGGGCATATGGTAAATCGATGTACCTTGATCAAAATGACACATGCACACGTTGACCAGAAACAGAATTATTTTTTTTGGCATAATTCAAGATTTCGGTCCAAGTGATTATTGCTGTCCCAAAACAAACTTACATGGTCAGCTTTTCTGATATAAACATCTGAAAAGGACTGTCAATGTTATGCATTGCATCATGCAATGTTATGCATTGCATCATCGGTTGTTTTGTGGCAGCAAGGTTCACTTGGGCCGGTATTTGTTTATCTATTTAATACCTTGGCACCCATTAGGTTTGATACCAGTATGGCAAGGCTGAGATGGAACAGCCTCAGGAAAGAACTTCAGGGTCTGAACTGGCTGGGATGCTTCACTTCGTAATAGCATAAATACTAAGCAATTTCTTTTTGAGAGCTTCTTTGGACCAAATCCTCATGGTGTACATGTAAAATATGTCATATTTCACATCATAAATAAATTGAAAATATCCCACAAAACATACAAAACAAGAGCCCGGTGGTTTCAATATATACAAATACATACATGAACAACATCTGGACTTCTACCATTCAAACCAAAATTTGAAACATTGCTAAACTACCAATTAGCAATGCCTATAAGGCAATCCTTAAACAACCCAGAGAAAAGTCTTGAGATTAGTTGCACTAGTATGACATGAGAAACATATCTCCACAGCATATGAAATACATACAGGATAGGATTAACAAACAGAAACCACAAACATCTGATCCAGTAACATGTGCATCACGATAGCCACACTGAAATCAAAATAAATTATTACCACCACTAAAATGGCTGACTTTCTATTTTATTCGAAATATTAACACATAAGAGTCTATAAAACTTACACAACAAACTGAATGCATGGCATGACAGGAAGTACCATTTATTCGTTCCTCTGAGGTCATGATGTACAGTATCTGTATAAATGATGTTCACTTATAATCACTGCAAAGTAATCTCCCTTATGTTTAACTTATATTTCCAAGAAAAGTTGCACCCCTCTATCACTAGCTAGCACAGATTTTGTTTTCCTCAGAATTAAGGGGATCCAGAAAATTTATGCAATTCTGCACAATGAGAACTCAAAATTATCATTGGTATTTCGCTCAAACTGCTCAACCTGCACGAATCCAATTGGTGGTCACAATTTGTGCGGAGTTTACAGGAATCAGAGATTTGTGAAAAAAGAATGAATTTGGGAAAACAGGTTGCACGGTATCTCAGCATGGCCATTGTCTACTTTCATACTAGCATGACCTATCAAACCAAAATAACCAATGTCTACTATCATACAGCATGATCATTGTCTACTCTCATACCAGCATGACCACTGTCGACTATCATACTAGCATGACCATTGTCTACTATCATACCAGAATGAAGTACAACCATCCAGCCAGCCAATCTTGTCTACACCGAATAATGGCCAGCTTCCTATTGATGTCATGTATATGTCACTGAAAACCAGGCAGCAAAAGGCTTAACATGTTGAATGCCTCTCTAAAATGCAGGTAAAACAAGGTCGTTTTTCCTGGGAGAAAAACCTGAATAATATATTAAATTAAGAAACGTTTACCATGGACAAGAGTGAGCATATATATCTATATGTACATCAGATGTTTTAAAGAAATACATTATTGTGGCTCTTATCTGCATAATAATACACGTTACATGGAAAATTAGGGTTATATATAACAATAAATAACCCATAACACTGAAGATTCTGGAATTGGATGGTGGATTAATCAAAGCTGTTAGGCAAAAGTTACTTTTTTTACCTCCATTTTAGAGAAGTAATTAACTCTAAACCGATGGAGACTCGCCAACAGAAATCATTCTACACTGAAGAGAGCAGTTACAAGTCCTCAGATGTCGGTCTCTCTTTGCTCGTTATCTTCGTCCCAGATTGCCGTGTCCAGCTTTCGATCTCTTCAATTGTCTCAGGGAGAGCTTTTCGGTGGGTTTCTGGGAGGACCAGACAGAGAATGCCACCTAGGGCTGTCAGAACCCCAAATAAGGTTGGTGGCAATACAGGCATTGTCTTCGCCTGTGGTAGTAAAGTAAACTTAATTAACCAAAACAATAAGTGGCTAAGCCGAGAAAATGGTCTTCCTTTATTATTATTATTATAGTTATTAGAGCATTTACAGTATTACCTGGAAGCAATCAGTCCATCTGCCACTTTAATATTGAATACTACCGAGGGAATTTACTATATTCAACTTGATCTGTGAAGATGTTAGTTATACATGTAGGACTTACACTGTATGCTATGAATGGTGCCGCCACTGCTCCTGCTGTCTCAAAGAATGCCGCGAGACCCAAACCCAGATTTCTGAAGAACGAGAAACAAATGAAACCAAGCTGAACATTAAAAGTTGCATTTTAGGGATCTTCTGTAAAATTCAGAACTTCAAGAACAAGGGGATCACTCTTACTGGCCTTGGCTAAAGAAACAGTTGTCTCCCTTCTATTGATGATAGATGGAATGAAAACCTGAGGGGTTCAAGTCCCCCGACGTTGAAACAATTGATTGACTTGGAACCGTAACTTTCATTACCTAGCATGCAGAGCAATCCCAAGTGAGATCCAGGTACCCACTATTACCGAATTTGTCCAAATCCGGCCAGGATTTCATTCGATATTGTATGAATACAAAATTTCAACTTGGTCCGCAAGTGGCGACACCTATAGGCAGCTCAGCATGAAAAAGAATCCCAAGCAAAATCTTGAGGCGAAGTACCCTCATACAAAATTTAAAAAGAATCTGTTCAGTTTTTCAGGAGTTATTGTCCGGAAACTAAGTCTGACGGATGCAAAATTTTAACTTTGCCCCCAGGTAGCGCCACCTATAGGCAGATTGGCGGGAAAACCAATCTCCAGCGAGATCTTGAGGTGAGGTACCCACATACATGTACCAAATTTGTTATTGTCTGGAAACGAAACTTTAACTTTGGCCCCCAAGTGGTGCCACCTAAAGGCGAATCAGTGCAAAAAACAATCCCAAGTGAGATCTTGAGGCTAGGTACCCATACACCAATTTTGAAAAGAATCCTTTCAGTTTTTCAACAGTTATTGTCCGGAAACGAAAATTTAACTTTGCCCCCAGGAGGCGCCACCTATAGGCGGATCGGCACGAAAAACAATCCCAATCGAGATCTTGAGGCGAGGTACACACACATCAAATTTGAAAAGAATCCGTTCAGTTTTTTGAAGTTATTGTCCGGAAACAAAATTTTAACTTTGCCCCCAGGTGGCGCCACCTATGAGCGGATCGATGCGAAAAACAATCCCAAGCGAGATCTTGAGGCGGGGTACCCACAAACTAAATTTGAAAAGAATCCGTTCAGTTGTTCAGAAGTTATTGTCCGGAAACAAAGTCGGACGGACAGACGCACGGATGGATCCCAATACTATAGTCCCCCTTTAGCCCTTTGGGCATTGGGGGACAATGAAAGTTTGTTGGAATAGTACATGTTCCCTGAAATTTGATGTCCGAAGTTCAAAGAAGGTCTATTCTTTCTCAACACAAATGAGAAGATGTCATTCAAGTGTCCCCGACATAACATTATTTTAGTGTACCAGAGTAGTGTGTTAACATGAAGCTGCGCTATCGAAACCCCTCGGCTCTGAACCCCAGCTATTATAATGTAAGGGTGTCTCTACCAATTGATTGGCTTGTAGGAAGAAATATTTACCCCTGGTATTGTAAGTGTACTTTCTTTGAAAAAAAAAAGTTTTCCAGTCATCCAATCAATAAATAAATGTGATAGTATACTAACATGATATAGAAATAATATGCAAACTTAACATAGGAATTAGTGGATTTTGTTAGACAAGGGGCATAACTCTGCAAAATACTTTCTGACACGACTCATTTTCGATAGGCATCTAGTGTCATTTTCAAAACAGATTTGCAGGCATTCTTCGCATTGTGTAAGAGAATAAATCAATAAATCAGTCATCCAATCAATAAATAAATGTGATAGTATACAAACATGATATAGAAATTATATGCAAACTTAACATAGGAATTAGTGGATTTTATTAGACAAGGGGCATAACTCTGCAAAATACTTTCTGACACGACTCATTTTCAATAGGCATCTAGTTCAGGTCAAGAGAAACAACTGTATCACGTTAGGATGTTGTATATGGAACGGTTCTGAAATTATCACAATAACAAATCATAAATGGATTTCTATTTGTAAAAAGGGGCATAACTCTGCAAAATATTGTCCGAGATGACTCATTTTCGATAGGCTTCTGATTTACGTGAAGATAAATAGATGTAACAAGTTTGGTTGCCATGCATGAAACGGTTCTGTAGATATCGCGGTAACGGACGTACAGACGTACGGACGGACGGACAGCCGTACATGATGACGACAATACCCCTAGGCCAAAGTTGGCCGAGGGGTAAAAAGACGACTATGTGGATACAAACACTGATCACAATACTTCTGGACATAAGAGGCATATTTAAGTTACAATAAATCCTCTAAAAATTCAATCATATGAAGTGAAAATTTACAGTCATAAAATAAGGGGGTGATCGCAATTTTTAGAACAGGTAATTGACAAAAATCATTCAAAATCATTCAGATCATACATTAATTACTTCTTTGTTATTTTAATGATTTTAGTGGGTGATCAAATTTATTATTAGGACTGATTGAAGTTTGTCCACACAATTGGGAGTGATCAAAATCAGACAGAGTGATTGAATTATTGGAGAATTTACAGGAAGTTACAATGATAAAAGAAAACATAAAATCCAGTACCTGACGACGGTGGGGAATATCTCGCAACAGAAAAGGTAGACCGTAGCGTAGGATCCTGTAATACCAAACTTGCTGATCATAGCCAGGGTGGTCTTCAACCAGGTCAGGTCGTATCCAGAATCTAAACATTGCCATGGTAACAGAATATAGTAAAGTGGAGGGATCAGGAGCTCAATATGTCCAGTGATTAATGTTATATTCGCTATTCTTTTCAAATTTGTATCTGCATGAACAAACTCCCAAATCTCCACAGTCCTACTGAAACATTTTTACTCAAGGCCTTACATGGCGCAGAGTGTGATAAGTTATAGTGAAATAGACTGCGATGTGGGACTGCTGAAGCCCATGAAAGCTGTGGGAGTATTAAATGGTCTAAATACAGCCTGATAACGTAATATTTGGCAACAGTACTTGCATTAGTATAGGTTTCAGCCTGTTCAGCGAGGAAATTTGCTAAAAAAAAAAAATATTTATTTTTTATATTTATTTATTTTTTTGTGATTTCTTTTCATTTGGGCGCCCAAATTGATGGTGCCAAACCCGTTATGAAGGGTTTAAAATGACCTGGATCAGGCCTATTTACTTATATCTAATGGAATGTGCTAAATTGACTTGAACATGTTTTATCCAAGAGTTTGAAGGGTATACTCCCATTATCAGA
This sequence comes from Hanleya hanleyi, assembly GCA_036873755.1. Lineage (NCBI taxonomy): Eukaryota > Metazoa > Mollusca > Polyplacophora > Lepidopleurida > Hanleyidae > Hanleya > Hanleya hanleyi. Next base: position 2,744 of record JAVTVY010051740.1, on the reverse strand, counting down.
GCATATAACCCTGTAAAATATCAGTTGATCACACCCCTGACTGCTTTGGGTCGAAAAATGTGGCATGCATGCGCATTCAGTTTATTGGTTTTCATCAACAGTGAAAGTGTTTATTTGCATCAGAGGTTAATACAATCACATTAAAGGGATTCCCTAGAGATCACATGACAAAAAGTTAAAAGAAATAAGAAAAAAAATCTGTAAACTTTGGTACTAGTTTCATTAAAATATTCCACTCGATTGTCGAGTTATGGCTGTTTGAAAACCGGCAAGCGCTCTTCATGCAGACAACTTCAGCAGTGACGTCACGGCAGGAACAAGTCGAGCGGTCATCTTGATTTCTGCATCTCTTAGCCTACATATCGCCATTTTACGCCTCTCCAAATTTGTCAATTTTAAGTCATCTAGAAAGCTTTTTTATTCAAAATGCCATGACGGTGTGTCGTGGAAGGGTGTAGTAACACTACAGCTTGTGGCGCGAGTCTCCACCAGTGGCCAAAAGACGAGAATATAGGTAGAACTTGGACGAAGTTTGTGAAGAATATGAGAGCATGGACGACCGGGGCCGTGAAGTACACAACAATCTGCTCTGCACACTTTGATCGAGAGGCCGCATTTGAAGAGCTGAGCAGCGTCGCTATCGAGCTTGGATACGTTCCAAAGTTAAAAGCCACAGCCATACCAACCATCAAGCCACTGAATAGAAGAGGCAGAGGAAATAAGGAGAATGAAAATGCTCCAAATTCGATTCGGCCTGGACTCACGACTTCGCCTTCGACCGTTGATGACGGACACGGAACAGCGCCGGCCTATATGCCCGCCTCGACGACTGTCGTCTTCGGGCGAACGTTTGCTGCCCATGCTCTCCTCGCCTTAACGAATTCTTCGGTGAGCAGAAAACCGAAGCAGATTCATGAGCGAGTTCGACGAAGAGGATATTAATATACCAGACTTCAGCTTCACGAGACTGGCTACATCTACGCCAAAAAAAGAAAGATCTGCGGTTACAAAGTGGAATAGATCTCGGGTGAATATTATTTTGAATTTTAAATCATATACCGTAATATATCTCAAATTATTGCGTGTCTGTGTCTGAAGTTGACTCGTCAACAGGCTCAAATTGATAAGGTACAATTTCTGTTCCTGTATTGTTTTCGACATAGTTGCTTGCTTCCACATCTGATCCTTCTTCTGTTTTAAAAAATATTTCCATCGGAGTAGCTATTGAAGCTTATCGCCGTCTGAATCTGAGCTTGTGCTGCTTTCGTTTTGCCTGCGATCACCCATATTGACTTCAAACATGTCAAACCGGTTCCTGCCGTGACGTCATCAGCCAGAATGCAGATTATGAGAATGGCCAACTTTGATCCCATAGTACGCATGTTAATGGTCAGAAAAATTACTGTGAAGTATTAACTGTGACTTTCAAGCATTTTTAGGACAAAATAAAACCCGCTGGGGATTCCCTTTAAGAGTGTGCCCCAGTGACTGCACTAGGAGTGTGCTTCAGTTGAGGGTGTGCTAGGAGTGTACCCCAGTTGAGAATGTGCTAGGCGTGTGCCCCAGTTCATGGTGCTAGGATGTGCCACAATTGAGAGTGTGCTAGCTAGCTCAGGGTGCCACAGTTAAGAGTATATTAGAATTGTGCTCCAGTTGAGGGTGTACTAGAAGTGTGCTTAGGGTATACTAGGCGCTAAGGGGTGTGCTCAGTTGAAAGTGTACTAAAATATGCCCCAGTTGTGGGTGTACTTCAGCTGAGGGTGTACCTCAGTTGAGAGTATTCCCCAGTAAATGAACTAGGAGTATGCTTCAGTTGAGTGTGTACCAGGAGTGTGCTTCATTTGAGGGTGTGCTAGGAGTGTGCCCCAGTTCAAGGTGTGCTGGAAGTGTGCCCCAGTTGAGGGTGTACAAGGAGGATGCTCCAGTTAAGGGTGTGCTAGAACTGTGTCCCAGTTCAAGGTGTACTAGCTACAAGTGTGTCCCAGTGGAAATGTGCCCCAGTTAAGTGTGTGCTAGAAATGTGCCCCAGTTGAGGGGTGCCAGGAGAGAGTTCCAGTTAAGGGTGTGGTACGTACCCGTTGTTTCTGGTACAAAAATAGCGATGACACTGGCAACACCACAGACAAGCATAAACGCACAAAGAGGACGTCTTCTACCCAAGCTGAAAATGACAGGCATATGTATTGACAGTAATAATACTTAGACACCTTGAGTTACAGGAAAAGAACAACATGGAGTTATTTCATTGATACTAAATGTAACTTCACTAATATAACTGTAATGAGAACCACACAAGGTGGTTTTAACACCTTGACTATCAACAAGAAGTGTACTCGTAGTGGTGGGTGTTCCAGATCAGGGTGTTGGCCAGAATTCAGAAAGTGCCCGTCCAACCGCTCCTGGCGCTGTCATCCGCCATTAGTAAGGCGCGATGCCAGTGGCGATTGATAGCGTCTCGCGTGAGTTCATTCGCGAATCGGGAGCCCTCGGGTACGAGTGATGAAGCGGTATTAAGCACCATCAACATGGAGCATGAGTTGGGGGAAATTGTAGGCACGTTAGCCATGCTGCCCGACCAGCGGAGACGTGAAACAAGCCAACGATGTTAATAATGAAACGAAGAATTAGCTTACGCTGATTAAAGGGGCTATTTGGGTATATTGCCCGTCTATTTTATCGAATTAATCTGATTATTCCGCCCGTCACGAGTTCTCGCCTGCCCGTCATTGTCTGTCATTTGAAAA